>CAUYSK010085145.1:0-23441 GCA_963575035.1 Avahi laniger | reverse complement strand
CCCGATAGTACCATAGAACACTAGAACTGATTCCTCCTACCTAGCTGTAATTTTGTATCTGTTAACCAACCTCTTACTTTCCCTGCTTCCCCCCTTCTTCCCTCCCTATAGTAACCACTGTTCTACTCTGTACTTTTTTAGGTTCCACATATGAGTGTGAACATGTATTATTTATCTTTCTTTTTTGGGGGGGAGAGGGGAGCAGATTCTCACTCTGTTGCCCAGGTTAGAGTGCCGTGACGTCAGCCTAGCTCACAGCAACCTCAAACTCCTGGGCTCAAGCGATCCTTCTGCCTCAGCCTCCCAAATAGCTGGGACTACAGGCATGTGCCACCATGACTGGCTAATATTTTCTATATATTTTTAGTTTTCCAGCTAATTTCTTTCTATTTTTTTAGTAGAGATGGTATCTCACTCCTGCTCAGACTGGTCTTGAACTCCTGAGCTCAAATGATCCACCCACCTCGGCCTCCCAGAGTGCTAGGATTACAGACGTGAGCCACCGCACCCAGCCTATTATTTATCTTTCTGTGCCAGACTTATTTCACTTAACATAATGTCCTCAAGGTTCTTCTATGTGGCCACAAATGACAGGATTTCATTCTTTTTTATGACTGACTAGTACTCCAGTGTGTGTGTGTGTGTGTGTGTGTGTGTGTGTGTGTGTGTGTGTCACATTTTATAATCCATTCATCTATTGATTGACACAGAGTTTTATTCCATATCTTGGTTATTATTATTAGTGCTGCAATAAACGTGAGTGCAGATATCTCTTTGATATACTGATTTCCTTTTAGTTTTTTTGGGATAAATACCTACTAGTGGGATTGCTGGACCATATTGTAGTTCTATTTTTAGTTTTTTGAGGAATTTCCATACTGTTTTCCATAATGGCTGTACTAATTTACATGTGATGTAATCATATTAGAAATCAGTGTAAAAAAATCTGGGAAATTCCCAAATATTTGGAAATTAAGTAATGGACTTCTAAATAACCCATGGGCAAAAGTAATTTACAAGAGACATTTTAAAAATATTTTGAATCAAATGATACCAAAACCAAAACATATCAATATTTATAAATATATCTAAATAAGCGCTTAAAAGAAATATATCATTTTAAATGTGCATATTTAGAAAAAGTGTTTAAAAACAATTGTCTAAGCTTTTCATTCAATAAGCTAAATTTAAAAAGGGAAACTAACCCAAATATTCACAAAAAAGTTAATAATAATATAGGAGAATAAGTTAGTGAAATAGGAAACAAACAAAAACAATAGAGAGAAGCAATCAAACCAAGAGTCGATTATTTAAAAATCGTAATAAAGTTAATAAAGTCCTAGCTAAATTGATAGAGAAAAAAGTGAAAAAAACACAAATTATGGATATCAAGAATAGAAAAGAGCAGCATTACTACAAATCCCACAGATATTAAAAGGATAAGGAAATATTAGAATTCATTTTAGAAATATTTGAAATCTTAAGTTGACAAACTCACTAGAAGACATCAATAACCAAACTGACAAGTTATAAATGGAAAATTATAATAGCCTTATATATGTTAAAGGAATTATATTTACAATTAAAAACAAATAGATAACACACACACACACAACTACAAGATGATTTCATTGATATGTTCTATCAAAACTTTGAGACAAGTAGTATCAATCTAACAAAACTCAGTAAATAAAGAACATCACCCAAATTATTTGTTGAGGTCAGCATAAATCTTATACAAAAACAAACAAAAAAACATTACAAGAAAAAAGTAAATAATAATTATGAGCATACATTCAAAAGTCCTTCAGGAAGTATTAGCAAATCAAATCCAGCAATATATTAAAAGGATAATGTATCATAACCAAGTGAAGTTTAAACCAGGAATAAAAGATTAGCTTAACATTCAAAAATCAACCGATAAAATTCACCTATGAACAGAAAAATAGGAAAAGATTACAGGAATATCTGAATTGACTGATCAAAATATATAAGAAAAGAAATATGATCCTATAGAAGAAAGTACATATTCAGATAATTCACAGAAGAAAAAAGCAGTGGAAATGAGATTAAAAAGAATATTCTAAATTTAACAAATAATTGGTGATACCATATTGCACCTATCTGAATGGAAATAACAACACTGACCCAAATAAAGTAGAGCAATGAGATCATGTATGTACTGCTTATGAGCAGTTAATTTGTCAACTCATTTTCAAGATCAGTTTGGCAATAGTTATTAACATTGCAGATGTTAATAATATCTTATTACATAGGAATTCTTGTACAGATGGATGTATGCATATATGTATGGATGGATTTGTGTACATATGTATGACCGGATGCGTTAACTAACTCTTTCAAAGATTTCACCCATGAACTCCAAAGGAGTTATATGTGAAAATTCATAGCAAAATTGTTACAGCAAGAAATTTTAAGCAATTTAAATGTGTGTCAATAGAAAATGCTCTGATGTAAATACCCATGTTCATGGTGTTACATGACTGCAGCAGCTTCAGATACCTTTATTAGCTCTGTTTAAATCTTTGATACTGATGGCCACAAAAGAATAGGACAATGATGAGTACTCTGAGTGATTCCACCCAGTTTTGGAAATCCAGAAATTTTTTAGAAGAGTAGATAAAAATATTTAATTAGTGACCAGATTCTTAGGCTGTGTCAAAATGGTGTGTTTAGCACTTTGCTAATCTAAATTATAGAAGAAATAATAGGATTCCAACAACGCCTAATTACAAGGCTAAATGCTGTTTTGGAAAGGAAATGAATTTTGATTTCTAAACTAGGATTCTGGAAATATTTTTCTCCCTCTTTACTCAGTGATTCTTCCCATAATCAGTGCTCCAGTGTGGGTTTTCTGTGCCTTATACTAGGAGAGATGTATTTTTCATGTATACAAGAAAAAATGTATTTATATATTTACAGGATCAGGGAGGAAGACAGCTCTTTAGGTCAGCGGTGCTCCCTCTGGGATCTTCAAAGGCAGTAATGGGGACACCAGAGCTTTCACAGTATATCAGAAAGATGAATAAGAGCAGCATATTTGCTCCAAACAAAATTACATAGGATTTTCTTTAATAAATGTAGTCTGTTTTTCTGAACAAAAAGTCTTCCAAAATAACAGACCACGAAGGGAAGAAGAAAAAACTTAAAAACATAATTGTTGGTGAAATTGTTGGGAACTACCGTGATCAGTTGATTACTGCTTGAATGTACTAGAAAGGGGACCACTGAAAGTCCTGCACGTATAAGCAGTTGATAAGCCTAGCCTGTCTTATCAGATATACTGCTGTCCATAACTTGCATTAATAGGTGGTCCTGAGATGGATTTTTATTACAATGTGGGAAAATTTTACATTATATATTTCTTCTAAGAATGAAAATCTTTTTTTTTTAGTTCTAAAAAGCTGCTTCCTAAGCATGCATATTTTTGAATTTGCATTCTTCTTATTTATTTCAAATGAGTTTCTAGACGTAAATAGTTACATCAGTATGTTAATAATAATAATAATAAAGAAGTGCCAAAGAACCATACCCAATTGAATAAATAAAGATTATATATCCAAGACTAGACAATGCTGACAGATACACACCTGCAAGCAAAGAACAAGAATGGAACCAACATCCTTGTTGTAGGTAAAACAGTCCTATCCGTTGTCTTTCCTGATGGCAAATGACCAACAATTCAGACCATGCAGACTCAGGGGCATATCCCTTGCCTTTTCTCTTCTGCCCTACCCAATATCTCCCAATTAAAAAAAAAAAAAAACAAAAACACTATGGTTTATGTGGGGAGAGAAATGTATGGTCTGAAGTGATACCCATACTCTACTGCTTTTGGACAAGAAATTAACTGGTGGCCTTATCCTTGAGCTAAAGTAAACAAAAAACTAATTTCCCTAAATAATACTGTCAATTCCTGGGCATTGACTTACTTAGAAAAAGCAGAATTAAATATTAAAAATAGTAATATGCTGGCCACAGTGGGTCACGCCTATAGTCCCAGCGCTTTGGGAGGCCAAGACAGGAGGATTGCTTGAGGCCAGGAGTTTAAGACCAGTGTGGGTAACATATTGAGACCCATCTCTACAAAAAATGAAAAAATAAAAATATTAGCCAGGTGTGATGGCTTGCATCTATAGTTCCAACTACTAGGGAGGCTAAGGCAAGAGATGACTTGATTCCAGGAGTTCCGGGCTGCAGTGAGCTAAGAACACACCACTGCACTCCTGCCTGGATAACAAATTAAGTGACCCCATCTCAAAACAAAACAAACAAACAAAAAAACGGCCAGGAAACACTTTTGCATAAATTGAGATAAAGTTACCCATTGCAATCTACTAAAAAGCTGTATTTTTTTACCCTAGTATCATCCTAAATGTTTATTACTGAAAAAGGCTTAAATTTTTACTGACTTTAATATGATAAAACATGTTTTAAAAAATGCTAATTTACCTTTTTGTTATGTCCACATTCAACAAAGAGTAAAATGAGGTATACTTTTGTATTTTGAAAACAAACTCCCATGTAAGCCTATTTTTTGTCAATAGTGAAACAGTTTTAAAGTTGGAACATCTCACAGTGCTCAGTTTTTGTGATCCCCTGAAATCATTTAGCATGGAGATTTTTTTCTTCTGTTAAATTTCTTATGTGACTTCCTTAACTGGTACCAAATCTTTCCTTCTACCCACCTAGTCATTGTTGTTTCCAAAATGTTATTCATAGCAACTTAAACAGATTAATGTCAGTTAGGATCTTTCTTCTTAGTCAAACAACAACATTGAAGTAGAAAAAAAAAAAAAGCAAAAAGTTATAGAGGAAATTAAAATTAAAAAAACAAAGCCAAGAGGTAAGTGTATTTTTGTTCTAAAGATTCTAAATGAGGATAAGGTTAGCAGGGGTTGTTGCATAAATTGCACATGAAAATCGAAAAGAATAACTTCCTGGATGGATAAGAGTAAAAAACTTTTATTAAAAAAGTAAGATTTGTCTAGTTGGAAGTTTCATAACATTTTCAAAATAAATCTAAGCAAGCAAAAACAAATCTATATGTATATGAAAGGTTGTTAGTTTCCTATGTTGTCTTAACTAAGTAGCACAAACTGGATCATTTAAAACAATACAAATTTATTTTCTCATGGTTCTGGAGGCTGGAAGTCCAAAATCAAGGTGTTGGCAAGACCATGACTCCTCCAAAGACCATAGGGAGGAACTCTCCCTTCCCCTTCCCAGAATCTGGTGGTTGCCTATAATTCTTGGTGTTCCTTGATTGATACATGCATCACTCCAATCTCTGCTTTCATATCCATATGGTGTTCTCCCCTTTGTGCTCTGCGTCCAAATTTTCCCCTTCTTATAAGGATGCTAGTAATCAAATTAGAGCTCACTTTAACCCAGTATGATGTCATCTTAACTTGATTACATCTTCAAAGATTCTAATTTTAAATAAAGTCACACTCACAGTTACTAGGGGTTGCCACCTGAACATCTTTTGGGAGAATACACTTCAATTTACAATTGAACAAACTTAGCTGACATGAACTTTAAAATGGGAGACAAGCATGTCAGGGAGGCTGCAAGAAGTTGGGAAGTGGCTTTGAAAAGAAGACCTTTTTGAAAAGAAGACCTGTATCTAGCAAGCTATCACCTGAGACTCTCAAGAAAAAGCAAAGACTTTTGTGCCAGTGGCATTGAAAATAAAGTCACTAGCCATTAATTCACTCAACTAATATTTTTTGAACATTTACCGTATGATAAATGTGGCAACAGAGTGATGAATAACTGAAGACTTTCTTTCAACGTCTCATAAAAGACCCAAAAAAGAGCTAGAAAAGAGCCAAGCAGGTAAACAATTACAACACATTGCATATCATGATCAGATTGGAATTTTAAAAAGATTTCTTTCACAGCAGGGAGAAGAGTGATTTGGAAGAAGAAAAGGCCAAGAGACCAGTTAGAGAGGTATCATGCTGATTTTATGATAGAAAATAAAAAATGTTGCAAAAATGAGGTCATGAGGAAATGACTGTAAGGGCAGAGAGGGGAGACACATTCAGAAGATCCTGTGGCTTGAGGAATTCTTTCAAGCTCCAGCTACCAAACCTACAAAAATACTTTCAACGGCACCATCTTTTCCTTTGTGTCCTCTGCAGCAGTGGAGGAAATCCTTTCTCTTTACGACAGCTAAGTTTTCCTCTCATGCTCTGGACTCCATCCTATCCCCTTCTACTTTTGAGTAATCGAGCTCTATTAGTTATATTCTTGCTCCTGGACAATAGCTTCCTACTCGCTCCCTGTCACCAGCTGTTGAAGGTGTCCAAGGCACCCACGGCAACAGTAATAGCAACAATCACCACATCTACCACCGTCCACAGACCTCTGCACTCCAGCCAGCTACTGTCTTGTATTTTCTGTTGGCAATCTTATTTATAGAAGTTTATTACATTCGATATCTCCAATTGCTCATTTCCAACCCATTCCTTAATCTACTGCCATTTAGCTTCTGCTCCTACAATTCCTCTGAAATTGCTTTTATTTCCATTTCCAACAAACTCTTTGTTGATAACTCCAGTAGGCACTTAAATCACTTACTTCATCTGACCGCTCAACAACATGTGACAATTTTGACTATTCCCATTGTCTTCAATATATTCTTTTACTTTGACTTTTGTTGTAGCAATTTCAATCCTTATTTTTTTTCATTCTTTTCCTTCTTAGTTTTCCCTCTGACCATTTCTTCAAATGTTGTATTCTTCAAAATTTATCAGTGTATACTAGGCCCTTTTCTCTTCTTGGGCAAATATATCTTTTTCCATGTATCAAATCATTATTTTTATACCAATAATCCCCAACTATGACTGCAACTGAGATCTCTCTGGAGCGTCAGATTTTTATTTTCAACTGCCAAATCTACTTGGCTGCCTAATTGGTACTACAAACTTAGCATGTCCAAAATTAAACTCATCTTCTCCTTTGAATCTTCTGTTCCTCCCGTATTCCACGTACTAATACATAGTAACACTCTCTATCAGAACATGTAAGCCAGCTACCAAGGTATCAATCTTAATTCCTCTCTCTCTCTCTCTCTCCTCCCCCACCTTCTGTTTCTCTCTCTCACCTCCTACCATCCACATTCTACCCTTAATCCCATTGTTACTACTATAGTCCTGGCCACTACAATACTAACTCCAGCGAATTTCTATTTCCTAAAAGAATTTCATTTTATTCATGATATATGCCTTTCTTTAACTGTCTATAGGACCTAAGGGAAGCTGATCCCATCTTCAGCTCTAGGGGGCAAGATCTGATTAAAGCATCCAATTATAGCAATCATATCCCCCTTGACAATGGTTAATCTAGAAGCTCAAATTTAAGTCAATCTGGTTATTATTACCTTTGCAAATATTACTGTCACAGGTGTGGACAGATAACCAAAATTTTTCTAATCAGACTGAAGCAAAGGATTATTTTTTTTCAAAGGTAGAAAGAACGTTATTTCTCGCCCATTGAATGTAAGCAATGCAGCATGTTGCCCCTGCTGCTACAACAGATACTTCATTATTCCCTTAAACTTCTCCATAATTCTGTTGTGTACATCATATTTACATACATCCGTAATAGAATAAAATGCTTATGAATACTATTTGGGATTCTATTACACATTATAAATATTTATAGATAATCTGCAATTTGGCATTTTTGCTCAAAATTTTATTTATAAGATTTATTCATTTTAATAGCTATACCTCAGTTTCATTCGCTTTTATGTACAATAGTTCACATTACAAAGATATAACACAATGTATTATGGCTTCCATTGTGTGCATGCAATGCATATGTACATACAACATATGCAATGGTTTGCATTGCAAAAACATAACACAATGTATTTATGCATTGTCTTATTTATTAACATGTATCTTTTCCCTTATTTCCTAATACAAACCAAATGCTTCTGTAAATGTTTTGAACATGTCTCTTTTTGGACATATGTGAGAATATTCTAAGATATAAATTCCCAGGAATGAAATTTCTGGATCACAAGGTATACATTTGCAGCTTAGAAGATAAAACTAAACGGTTGTCAAAAATGCTTATACCATTTTACACTTCCACCAGAAGTCTAAGAGAGCTCTTGTTTTGTCAAATTCTAAACAAGAAATTTTTGTCATGATTTTTTAATGTTTGTAATTTTAATGAGTATGAATGGTATCTTTACATTATTTTTACATCTGTGTTTTCATGATTGCTAAATAGCTTGAACATCTTTTCATATTATTATTGGGCAATTGTGTTTCCTCCCATATGAAATGCTCTCCCCCACCTTTTTCCTACTGGGATTTGTTTTTCGTTTAGTAAATTTTATAAGTTTTAATATTTTGTATATATTAATATATTCTGTATTGCCCTAGATTCAGACAAGGAGTACCCTCGTTTTGGAGTCCATGCTTGTATACATGAAGATTCATGTCTTTCATTAATAAAATAAAAATTTCAATCATTAATTGCCTGAATATTTTTTCGTATTCTTTATATTGTTTAATTCTGAAACTAGAATTATTCCTATGTTTTTCTTTTTACTTCTAGCTTCCACATTTTTCCATCCACTTTAACGTTTGCCTCATTTGTTTTCCTCTTCCCTGTGATTCTTGGGTAATTTCTTCAGATCTATCTTCCTGTTCATCAGTGCTCTCATCAACTGTGCCTAGTCAGTTCTTTAACCTGTTCATCGATTTTTTTAAAAAAATCATACTATTTGTCACTTCTAACTTAATTTGTTTTCATTTACTTTCAAATCTTCCTAGATATTTTGATACTTTTATTCTTTACTCATTTCTCCCATCCAAGTACTAACTAGGCCCAACCTGCTTAGCTTCTGAGATCAGAAGAGATCAGGCATGCCTAGGGTGGTATGGCCATAGACACTTTACTTATTTCTCGAGTTGCCTATTTATTTCTTTAAAATTTTAAATACAATTATTTTATACTCTTGTGTAAAAGTTCCAATATTTAAAAACCTTGGTTATTCATTCAAAGGAGGTATATAATTCTGCTGTTAATTGTTTCTGCTGAGTCTCACTAATAGTGGCTTATTTCATTACATGTTTTGTAATTTTTTTAAATTGTGCGTGTTTATTTGGTCCAAATCTATGAGGATTCTGAGAATCCTGGACTGAAGGCCCATGAGTTTACTTATGACTGGCAGCTATAAATATCTTGGTTTGATATCTGAAAACACTTCAAATTTATGGGTTGACTTCAAATTTTCTGAATATATAGGTAGTATAAATTTCAGTCACAACTCTGCATGATGGAAACGCTATGAGGACCACTTTTTAAGGGGACACTTCATTCTTCACCAGGATGTAAGACCAAAAGTCAAATTACTGTGCCCGCTTTCTTTGCTACTAGAGAGGTTTTTTTTAAAAAAAATGCTGACCGGCCTTTCACTGATAGTATTGCCCTTCAGTAGTTCTGGCTTTACAGAGATGAAGGAAGCTGTTCCATCCTCTAATTTTGTACTGGGCTAAAGCCTTGTCATCTGTTTCTTTACATTTTTTCAAGTCAATTTATATATTTAACAGAATATTTTTTGTATTTAATCCGAAATATCTAGGTGCTTTTTAACATTTTTGAGATTATCTAGACTAGAAGCCTTCTTTAAAGCCATGCTTTCTTTTCAATACTTTGTTTTTTTTAATTCAAAGGTAAATAATATCTTTAAAAAGCATATTATATATGCTTGCTTACAAAGTTCAGGGTTTGGCAAACAGTTCAATTATCTCACTATTTTAAATAATTCCCTGTGGCTCTTTCTGTTTCTACCTGTTACTCTAGAAGATTTTACCCACTGTCGTGATTTCCATTATACACAGTTGATCACAAATTTACAACCCATTTTCAGATTTGTCTTATGAAACTAGATGTAGGTATTTAACTGCCTATTTTATATACTCCCACTTGAATTTCTTACCTCAAACCTAATAGATTTATTATAAAAACTGAGCTCGTTATTTCCCTTATATGTACTTCTATAATTATAATAATTCACACCAGAAACCTGGAATTTACCTTTGGTGTCATTTTATTCTTCTCCTAAATATTTCTAAAACCTGTTCGTATTTCTATATTTCCGCTATTAACACCCTAATCCAATTCACCATTAGCTCTTGTCAAAAACCACTCAGAATTTCTAAATCATGTCACGTCTCTGTGTAAAAGCCAAAGTTACTCTTTTAAATAAACATGTGATTGTCTCCACTCCTCTCCTTAAAATTCTTTAGTGATCTCCCACTTGATTTAGAAAAAGTGTCGAAATGTTAATATTGCTCACCTAGCTTTCCATCCTCTGGGTTCTCTGTACTTTCACGTATAACTCTTGATCACAGTTCTCTCTGAACATGCTGCTTTTATTTTTTTTTCATTCTTCAAATGTGTCATATTATTTTTCAATTAGAGACTATATTCTATTACTTATTCCCCTGGCTCCAATCATCCCGAAGCTCTTTCTTGGTTAACCACTGCTATTATACTTGCATGTGTGTGTGTCTGTGCGAACACATGTGTATTTGCTTCATGTCTTCAAGTCTTATTGCTTCATGCATCCTACTCCTTCCTCACATTTTCTTTTTCTTTATGAAATATGTCCTGTAGTAGATCTTCCCCTGAGGGTCTGTGGGTGGTAACTCTCTGTCTGAAATTTTCTCTACGTCAAACTTACTTATTCTCAAACAATAATTTTATCTGGGAATAGAATTCTTGACTGACATTTCTTTTCCTTTAATACTTTGAAGAAATTATTCTATTTTCCTCAGGCCTCAATTGCCACTATTAAGATGTCAGTCTAATTGTCCCTTTGCAAGGGATTTATCTTTGCTCCCTGGTTTTGGTATTCTGCAGGGTTACTCAATTTTTTCTGAGTAAGAATTTTATTTTATTTGTTTCCAACCTGGGACATAATATAATTGTTAAATATAAGATTATATGTTTCATCGATGAAGGCAAATTCTAAGCCATTACTTCTTTGCATATTGCTTCTCCTCCATTTTCTCTCTCTCTCTGTCTCTCTCTCCTTGTTTTTCTTTGTAGCTTCTATTAACATATGCTGTACCTTCTTATACTACCCTCAATGGTTCTTAACCTCTCTTTCACATTTTTTGTTTCCATTTCTCTGGGCTGAACTCTGAGAAATATCCTTCAATCTTCTAGTTTATAAATTCTTGGTTCAACAGTATCTTATCTGCTTTTTAAACCATATATTTAAGGGTTTAATGAAATTATTTCTTTTTATGCCAAAAGTCATTTTGCTCTTTTAATTTAATTTTAATTAAAATTTTAATTTGATATCAAAGGTCATTTGGTTCTAATATTTTCCTGTAGTTTTGATTTTGGATCCTCTGTTTATACATAATCATTTGAACTATATATATTTTGGCTTTTCTCAGATTGTTGTTCTGTTTTCTCTAGCTCTTGGGATAAAATCCTACCTTTTATTGTAAATATTTACTCACTCATAGCAAATTGCTTCTTTAAAGATTTTTGAATTTTCAATTATAAACTCATTTTCAGTGATGATTTGTCCATAGTAATTCCATGTGGAATCAGTTGTGAAAATATCATTTAAATGAATTTACATTTTCTTCTTCTACCAGAAACCTAAAGAGTTATCAGCAAGAGACCAATTCATTTATTAATTTCTTGAGGTTTCCCTTCTCTTTCTTTAAGCGGTTTTTTAGTCCAGGTTCTCAAATCTCTCACAAGACTATTGCAATATTCTTTTATTTTCTTTCAGTTTTTTCTACTTAAAATCCATCCCCCATCCTGTCACTAAGGAGATTTTCCTAAAATAAAGATCTGATGATTGTACTTCCCTGGTTAATACCTTTCGATGCTGGCCATTCTATAGGAAAAATTCCAAAGTCCTTACATGACATAAAAAGTATCTTCAAGATTTTTCACTGCATAAAGTTTCATGCAAAAAGATTTACTTTCCATTGTATCATCATTATCAACCTCTCTTGCCAAGCACATTTAAAAAAAATGGCATTGAAGAAATATCTAAATGTTTAATAGAGGTCCCCAAAACTGTCCTATTTTTTCATATAGCTATGTCTTTTCTTATACAATTCTCCATACTTCTATTTACTTTTTTAAATTTTTAAAAAATTTTTATTTATTTATTTATTTATTTATTGAAATGAGGCCTCGCTTTGTTGCCCAGGCTAGAGTGCTGTGGCATCATCATAGCTCACTGCAACCTCAAGCTCCTGGGCTCAAGCAGTCCTCCTGCCTTAGCCTCCAGAGTAGCTAGGACTACAGGCATGTGCCACCACTCCTGGCTAATTTTTTTATTTTTTAAAGAGATGGGGTCTTACTCTTGCTCAGACTGGTCTCAAACTCCAGCCTTAAGCAATCCTCCTCCATCAGTCTCCCAGTGTTAGGATTACAGGTGTCAGCCACTGTGCCTGGCCTCTCCCTCTTTTCAGAAAATTTTATTCCCCACCCTTCCTTCTTAGGTAACAAAGTTCACGTTATCCTAGTGACGGTTTAATGATGAGCCTTCAAAAGGATACAATGTGGTTGTTCCATGAAATTGGCAGCAATATGGTTTGTAAAGCTTTCCTACTTCTCTGACAGAACATCTGGAATAACGAATCCCCAAGCTGACAGAAAATATACAACTAAATGATGTGAAAGCAGAAAAAGAGAAGTGACTCATCACATACAAGGACTCCTCGATGTGATTATAGTCAGTTTTTTTTTTTTTTAGACAGAGTCTCACTCTGTTGCCTGGGATATAGTCAGATTTTTTACCAGAAACTTTGAAGGCTATAGGCAGTGGGCTGATATATTCAAAGTTCTAAAAGGAAAAAAAAAACAACCATGAATCCTATATCCAGCAAAACTGTCCCCCAAACGTGAGGTAGAGATGAGACTGGCAAGATGGCTGACTAGAGGCAGCCGGTGTGTGCATCTTCTTCAGAGAACAATCGGGATATCTATCAAATACTCATATTTCAAATAAATCATCAGAGAAAAAAATGCTTGAAGATAACAGACATGATGGGACTTACTGAGGATGAAGATAGAAACCAGATTGCCTGTTCAGGGCCACTGATAGCTTTGAGCAGTCCCTGGTCACAGACCAGGAGGAGGGATAGGCAAGAGATGCTTGGGGCTCCACCGTCCTGCCTGGGACCTTTACAGTTTTAGCTACAGAAGAGCTCCTCAACACCCATAGGCCTCCAGAGTGGCATAGGGAGCTGCTAGGAGACACAGCGACACTGCTTGAGCTCACATGGAGTTCCACAGGCTCTTCTGCCCCCAGGCCACTGGTTAGCCCTCCCCCCAATGCCCTAAGTCCTACCCTGAGGCTGCTACTTCCCCACTACTGGACCAGGGAGGGAAACAGGAACCTGGGCAATCTCCCAAGTTTTGCCACCACAGCTGTGGGCTACTGTGGGACCAAGGGGTGTTCAGATCATGAACTTCATGCCTGTTGGCCTTCCCCAGAGCTGCCCTCCTGCCTGCTCCACTTAGAGGGACATACCTTCCCTGGTGGCCAGACTGCAGCAAAATTGCAGTTGACCTACTTGAATGTTCTGCAGGTAGCCTCGAACCAGCCCACCTCTACCTGTCACAGTAAGTGCTTAAACTCAGGGGCCTGACGACAAGTCCATGGGCCTGATCCCATACTCCAAGGACTTTACCATGTCATTCAGGGGCACAAAGTAGAGATTTGTGCACTGATCTCCAGTAGGAAGGGAGCCCACATGGGTAGCACTTAGAGGAGAGTGTGGGGTGAGTCTGTGCTGTGGCACATGCATGGGGCATCCCTCCCCCCATGGGAAGGGTGGGGCAGCTGTGCTTTCTGTCCTGAACAAGGAGGTTCACAAACTGAGGCTACTAAATTGCTTGAGCAGAGTTGCCTTTTGACTGGCCTAGCTGGTTTGGCCTGCTTCTGGATGGCAGATACCAGAGAAAGATCCACTGGGTCAGAGAAATGGGAGTGAAGCAAACCCCACCTCTGCTGGTTAGACTGTGGATTCTTAACTGCCCCTCCCCCATTAGTGGGTTCTTTGGCATGGGAGGGGTCCCTCTGTCCTTCCCTGGAGGCTTGCACCAGAGGGCTGGGAACTGACCCTGATTACCATTGTATTATGTAATGCTTGGGCCAACCTTTGAGGAGCCTGATCAGGCTTCCCTGACCCTGCCTCACCCCAACTTTGCCTTCCCCCATTTTCCTTAGTAGTTGTGGAGTACAAGAAAGGGTACCCTTGGGGTTCCAGGGCACCTGGGACATCCAAGTGCTTCTCCTGATGGACTAGGGCTGGGAATAAGTCCCCAAAATACCACAGCAGCTGGCGTTCTCCTACACATGTCACTTACTGGCAGGGAAGTCAACCTGTAAGCCATTTACATCATTTGCTGATTCAACTGTATTGGGCTTGGTCAATAAATATCCATAAGTGCCGTCTACTGGCCTGGAGACTGACTTGGCCATTACAACATAATTTACACTGTTAGAAGTGCACAGAGCAGGGAAAAGAGATAAGATTCCAGAGACCTCCATCTCCTCTTCTTGGCAGAAGGCAGGAAACCTGCCCACATGCATAGTACTCCACAACTATAGCCTACACATAACTAGCATTTGAGAAAATCAACACAATAAGGCTATCTATAACCAAGGAATTTATTCAGAGGTTTGGCCCCCTGAAATTACTCATAAGGGAAAACAAATGTAAGTATATATGCTGCAATCACACCATTAAAGAGAGGGGAAAGTCCCACCTAAACAAATGTAAATTTAAAAATAAGTGACAGCTTCTCCAGATGAGGAGGAATCAGTGCAAGAACTCTGGCAGTATGGAAAAACAGAGTATGGAACAACACTGCCTTCCCCCCTCCCCCGCCAAGTATTACATCAACTATGTAGCAATAGATCCCAAGCAAAATGAAAAATACTGAAATGGTAGATAAGGAATTCAAAATGTGGATCCTAAGAAAGCTCAATGAGATCCAAGATAGGATGGAAAACCAACTCAAAGAAACCAGAAAAATAATTTGGGGCATGAATGAAAAATTTGCTAAAGAGATAAATATATATTAAAAAACCCAGAATGTTTGGAAATGAAAAATTCATTTAAGGAAATAAAAAACACAGTGAAAATCTTTAACAATAGACTAGACTCAATAAAAGAAAGAATTTCAGAGTTTGAAGACAAGTCATTCAAATTAACCCAGTCAGTAAACAGTAAAGAAAAGAGAATCAAAAGAAATGAAAAAAGATTTTGAGAAATAAGGGATTACATAAAACACCCAAACATAATAATCATAGGTATCCCTGAGAGAGAAAAAGAAAAAAGCTTCAAAAATTTATTTGAGGGAATAATGGAGGAAAACTTCCCTGGTCTTGCTAGAGATTTAGATATCCAGATGTAAGAAGCTCAATGAACTACTGAGAGATTCATTACAAAAAGGACATCACCAAGGCACATAGTCATCAGTCTGGCCAAAGTCAACATGAAGGAGACAATCCTATAAGCAGTGAGACAAAGGCACCAAGTAACTTACAAAGGAAAGCCCATGAGACTAACAGCCGATTTCTCAAAAGAAACTTCATAAAATGGAAGGGATTGAGGACTCATCTTTAGTTTTCTTAAACAGAGGAACCACCAGCCAAGAATTTTCTATCCTGCAAAACTAAGTTTTATAAATGGAGAAGAAATAAAGTCACAGACAAACAAATGTTAAGGGAATTTGTCACCACTAGATTAGCCCTACCAGAAATGCTCTAAAGGGCTCTAAACATAAAAATGAAAGGTCAATACTCACAAGCATAAAAATACTCAAAAGTAAAAAAATGCACAGCTCTATAAAACAGACAAAGGAAAACACAAAGCAACTAGGTAACAATCAACACGATGACTAGAACAGTATCTCACATATCAACATTAACATTGAAATTCATTAGTCAAAATGTCCCACCTAAAAGATATAGATTAGCAGAATGGATTTCAAAAAACCCCAAATATCTGCTCTCTCCAAGAGACTCACTTAAATTATACAGATTCTCATAGACACAAAGGAAAGGGGCGGAAAAAAATTCCATACAAATAGAAACCAAAAGAGAGAAGGGGTAGCTATTGTTATACAGGGTAAAACAGATTTTAAATCAACAATATTACAAAAAGACAGAGAAGGTCATTATATGAGATAAAGTGATCAATCCAACAAGAAAGATATTAATACAACAACACTAAATATAAGTGCACCTAGCACCAGAGCTCCCAGATTCATGAAACAAATACTACAATACCGCTAGAACTCGGAAAACAAATAAACAGCAATATTGTAATAGTGGTGGACTATAAAACTCCACTGACAGAACTAGACAGATCATCAAGGCCGAAAACCAATAAAGAAACATTGGACTTAAAGAGGACTGTAGAGCAAATGGACCTACTAGACATTTATAAAACATTCTACCCTAAAATTGCAAAATATACATTCTATTCATCAGTATATGAAAGATTTTCCAAGGTAGACCACATGTTAGACCACAAAATAAGTCTCCAAATTTTTAAAAAATCAAAATCATATCAAGTATCTTCTCAGACCAGTGGAATAAAACTAGAAATCAATTACAAGGGGAACTTTTGAAACTATATAAATATATGGAAATTAATCTGTTGCTGAATGGTCTTTGAGTCAATGATAAAATGAAGACAGAAACTTAAAAAAATTTTTTGAAATCAATGATAATAATGACACAGTTATCGAAAATCTCTGGGATACAGTAAAAGTTGGGCTAAGAGGGAAGTTCATACCACTAAATGCCTACATCAAAAAGACAGAAAGATCACAATTTAACAATCTACCATTACACCTCAAGGAGCTAGAAAAACAAGAAAAAACAAACTCAAAGCTATCAGAAGACAAGAAATAACAAATATCATAGCAGAACTAAATGAAATTGAAACAAAATTACAAAGGATCAATGAAACTAAATATTGATTCTTTGAAAAGATAAACAAAATCAAGTGACTACTAGCTAGATTAACCAAGAAAAAAAGAAAAAGGATTCAATTACTATGCCAAGAACTAGAAAATCTAGAGAAAATGGAAAAATTTCTGGAAACATTCAATGGCCTAAGCTTGAATCAGGAAGAAATGGAAATCCTGAACAGACCAATAATGAGTAATGAGATTGAATCAGGGGTAAAATATCTCCCAACAACAACAAAAAAAGCCCAGGACAAGATGTATTCACAGCTTAATTCTACCAGACCTACAAAAGAGAACTTGTACCAATCCTATTGAAACTGTTCGAAAATATTGAAAAGAAGAGAATCCACCTTAACTCATTCTATGAAGCCACTATCACCCTGAGACCAAAGCCAGTAAAGGACACAACAAAAAAAGAAAATTATAGACCTATATCCCTCATGATCATAGATGCAAAAATCCTCAACAGAATATTAGCAAATTGAATTCAATAGTACATGAAAAAGGTAATCCACCATGATCAAGTGGGTTTCATGCAAGTATGTAACATATGCAAGTCAGTAAGTGTGAGTTACCACATAAAACAAAAACCATATGATCATTTTGATAGATGCAGAAAAAGAATTCAATAAAATCCAGCATCCCTTCATGATAAAAACCCTCAACAAACTAGACAGGAACACACCTCAAATAATAAAAGCTATATATGACAAACCCATAGCCAACATCATACTGAACGAAGTTGAAAGCATTACCCCTAAGACCTGGAACGAGACAAGAATGTGCACCATCACCACTTCTTTTCAACATAGTACTGGAAGTCCTAGCCAGAGAAATCAGGCAAAAGAAAGAAATAAAGAACATTCACATTGGAAAAGAGGAAGTCAACTATCCCCGTTTGCTGATGATATGACGTTATATCTAGAAAACCTTACAGACTCCTCCAAAAGACTCCTAGAATTGATAAAGTCTCAGGTTACAAAATCAATGTACACAAATCAGTGGCATTTCTATACACTAACAACAACCAAGCTGAGAATCAAATCAAGAACGTAATCCCTTTTACATTAGGTATAAAAAATATACCTAGGAATATACTTAACCAAGGAGGTGAAAGGTATCTGCAGTGAGAACTACAAAACACTGATGAAAGAAATCATTGATGCCACAAATGGAAAAACATCCCGTGGTCCTGGATTGGAAGAATCAACATTGTAAAAATGTCCACACTGCCCAAAGTCATGTACAGATTCAATGCAATTTCTGTCAAAATACCAAAGTCATTTTTCACAGAATTAGAAAACACAATCCTAAATTTCATATGGAATCAAAAAACAGCCTGAATAGCCAAAGAAATTCTAAGCGAAGAGAACAAATTTGAAAGCATCACTTACCTGATTTCAAATTAAAGTATTAATATAAGGCTATAGTAACCAAACCAGAATGGTACTGGTGGTATAAAAGTAGACACATAGATTAATGAAAGAGAATAAAACCATATAGCTACCACCAATGAATCTTCACCAAAGCAGGCAAAAACATATACTGAGGAAAGGACAATAAATGGTGAATAGAAAAATTGGATAGCCATATAGAAAAAAATGAAGCTTGCTCCCTATTTCTTACCATACACAAAAATTAGCTCAAGATGGGTTAAAGATTTAAAGGTAAGACCTGAAACCATAAAAATTCCACAACAAAACCTAGGAAAAACTATTCTCAACATTGGCCTAGGGAAAAAAATTATGACTAAAACCACAAAAACAAATACATTTGAAAAATGACTAATATCTAGAATCTGCAAGGAACTCAAACACATCATCAAGAAAAAACACCAAAAAAAAAAAAAAGGAAACCACTAAAAGTAGGCAAAAGACATGAACATATATTTTTCAAAAGAAGATATACAAATGGAAAAATATGTGAAAAAATAGTCAACATCACTAATCAACATGGAAACGCAAATTACAACCACAATGGGATACCACCTTACCTCTGTTAGTATGACCATTATTAAAAAGTCAAAAAACAATAGATGTTGGTCTGGATGTGGTGAAAAAGGAATGCTTAAATACATTGTTGGTGCAAATGTAAATTAGTAAAACCCTTATGGAAAACAGTATGGAGATTTCTCAAAGAATTAAAAGTAGACCTAACATCCAGCAATCCCACTAGTGGGTATCTACCTAAAGGAAAAGAAGTCATTGTATCAAAAACACACCTGCACTTGTATGTTTATTACAGCACAATTCAGATTGAAAAGATACAAGATCAACCTCTGTGCCCACCAACTGGTCAGTGGATAATGAAAATGTGATACACACACACACACACACACACACACAAACACACATATTAATATATATACACATACATACATACACACCATATAACACTATTTATCCATCAAAAAGAATAAAATAATGTCTTTTGCAGCAACTTGGATGGAACTGGAGGCTGTAATCCTAAGTGAAGTAACTCAGGAAGGAAAAACCAAATACCGCAAGTTCTCACTTATAAGTGGGAGCTAAAGCCATGAGTATGCATGGTCATACAGAATGACATAATGGACATTGGAGACTCAGAAGGGGGAGTGGGCAAGTGGGGTGAGGGCTGAAAAATTATCTTTTGGTCACATTATAGCATGCATCTTTTATATAAGGATTCTTCACTCAAGAGTGAGATGCATCTATATTGTTCCATATAGTAGAATAGTACTCATTCTGATTGCTATAGAAAGTATTATGACTACACCATAATTAATCTATCAACTTTTCATGGAAATTTAAGTAGTGTACAGAATAGGCTATTATGAATTTTGTAGCTATGAACATCCTAGTACACACCATTTGTGAACATACGTACACATTTTGGTTCAATATTTTGTTAGGAGTGAAATTGCTAGGTCATTGTGTATGCACATGTTCACCTTTAGAAGATATTGCCAATTTTCCAAAATACTTATACCAATTTATACTTTCAATAGTGCAGAAAATTTCTGTTTTTATTTTTTGGCCAATAGTTAGTATTTTTTTTACTTTCTTCATTTTAGCCATACTGTTGAACAGTAGAGCATAACATTATGTTTAAATTAGCATTTCTTCGAAGATTAATAAAGTTGAATCTGTTTTTTGGCCTTCTGGATCTCCAGTTGTGTGAAACATCTGTGTTTAAGTCTTTCATCTGTTTTCTATCGTGTGTCTTTTTGTGACTGATTTATGGGAGGGAAATAAAGTCTTTTGCTGATAACATGTATTGCAAACAATTTCTCCCATCCCATGAGTTCTCTCTACTGATGGTTTTTGATGACCCAAAATTCCTAATTTTAATGTAATTCACTTTATTTTTTTATGAGTAATACTTGTTGTGTCCTGTTTAAGAAATCTCTATTCCATGGTCAAAATATTTAATTCTAAATACATTTTTAACTTTTAATGTTTAGATCTGTGATCCATCTTGAATGAGTATTTGTGTGTGTATACAATGGGAGGTAGGAGTATAGGTTCATATCCACTTTCCATATTGTTATCAAATTGACCCAGCACCATTCATTAAAAAAGATTGCATTTTACCTGGTAAATAATGTTGCTTTTGTCATAAAGTAGGTAAATACACATATGTGAAAATTTGATTCTGGACTCTATTATTGTCCTTGTACTGCCTTGCTTATCTTGAACCAATATTATACCATATTAATTACCATAGCTTGATACAGGTACGTGACATAAGGCCTTGATGTAAATCTTCCAGTTTTGGTCATTTTCAAACTTGCCTTGGCTGTGATTAATATTTTGCATTTTAATATTAACTTTAGAATTAGTTTCTTGGTTTCCACCATGAAAAATACTTATATTTGTTTGGAATTAAAATGAGTTATAGAACAATTTGGGTAGAAATGAAATCATAAAAATTTTGAATCTTCCAATCCATGAACATGGCATAGCCCTCAATTTATCTGGGTCTTTTTACAATTCCCTTAATAATATGTTGTAGTTTTCTATGTAAAATATTTTTTCACCTGTTATTATCTTTTTTCTCTTGCTGTATTATAAATATAATATTCATTTCAATTTTTGCAACTGCTCTATCCCCAGGTTTAATTCTTGGACAGGAGAAATTTCCCTACCATCCATCTTTGAAATGCACACATTTGAAAACTTTTTATGGCTGAGTAGTATTCCATGGTGTCTATATTTTCTTTATCCACTTATTAGTTGATGGGCACTTATGTTTATTCCATATCTTTGAAATTGTGAGTTGTACTGCAATACACATATGATTGCAGGTGTCTTTTTAATATAATGACTTCTTTTCCTTTGGGTAGATACCCAGTAGAGGGATTGCTGGATTGAATGATCTTTTGCAGCAACTTGGATGGAACTGGAGGCCATTATCCTAAGTGAAGCAACTCAGGAATGGAAAATCAAATACTACGTATTCTCACCTATAAATGGGAGCTAAGCTACAGTTACAGAGGGGCATGCAGAGCTATAAAATGGACATTGTAGACTCAAAAGGGGGGAAGGTGAGAGAGGGATGAGGGAAGAAAAATTACCTAATGGGCACAATGTACACTATTCAGGTGACAGATACACTAAAAGCCCAGACTTCACCACTGTACAATCTAACCATGTAACAAAAAACCACTTATGCCCCTAAATCTATTGAAATTAAAAAACAAAACAAATAAAACCACACACTTTTTGTGGTGGTTGTTCTTAATTCCCTGAGAATGAAGGACTAGAAATTAAGAAGCAGTTTCAAAACACAATTTTCTTTCTGCCATATTTTATGTAAGATTTATTTCATCAGAAATACTGAAGTATTTTAAAATACCGTTGTCAATATGTATTTACTCCAATTCACAGATGAGTATCATGATTATAGGTTTACGTAACAGTAAGTATATGATCTTTCTGTGTAAGTTAACTATCACATGAGTAATCTCTCAGTGTGTAAAAAATTAAGAATGTTATCTGAACACAAAGAAAAAGGATTGTAGATAAATCTCTTCCAAAAATATACTACTTCTGTAAAAAAGACAAAATGCTGTTTAAAGAGATTGAATTGGTAACTTTAAGATATTTTATCTTTCCCTACATGTAGGTAAATAGTTATATCCCTAAGCTATTTAGATCATAATATATGTAATACAGTCATGCACCACATAACTACATTTTAGTCAATGGTGTCTGTATATAAGATGATGGTCCCATAAGATTATAATGGAGCTGATGAACTCCCCCAGGAAAATTCACAGTGAAGAGCTTAGCAGAAGATTCTGTACCCCTCAACAAGCTCCTTAAAATGTTTGAAAACATAGACCCTGTCTTAGTCTGTTTTGTGCTGCTGCAAAGGAATACCTGAGGCTGGATAATTTATAAAGAAAAGGAGTATATTTGGCTCATGACTCTGCAGAAGGTATAAGAAGCATCGGCCTGGCGTCTACTTCTGGTGAGGGTTTCAGGGAGTTTCCAGTCAAGGTGGAAGACAAAGAGAAAGCAGGTGTGTCACATGGCAAAGCAGGGGCGAGGGGTGCCAGGCTCTTTTAAACAACCAGCCCTTGCATGAACTAATAAAGTGAGAACTCACTTATTGCAGGGAGCGCACCAAGCCATTCATGAAGGTCTGCCCTTATGACCCAAACACCTCCCACTGCGGTCCACCTCCAACACTGGGGATCAAATTTCAAGATGAGATTCAGAGGGGCCAAAAATCCAAACTATATCATTCCACTCTTAGCCCCACCAAATCTCATGTTGAAATTTGATTACCAGTGTTGGAGGTGGGGCCTGTTGAAGGGTCTTTGGGCAGATGCTGGCATAATGTTTCTTGTAGAGTCTGCGAACTGTGAGCCAAATAAACCTCTTTTCTTCATAAATTACCCAGCCTCAGGCATTCCTCTATAGCAATGCAAAATGGACTAACATAGACCCCAACATGGAAAGGGTTTCATTAATAGAGAGGAATATCACGGTGCATTATCTGCTTATAAGAAAATATGACCAAAAACAAGGAAACAAACCAAACAAACCATCAGGACACATTTTTGGAAAGAGTGACACCTCCTCAAGAAGATTTTCAGGCAGGTCCTTCAGAAGTTATTTCAGAAAAGGAATTGTTGGTATAGGTATAGGTATAGGTATAGGTATAGGTATAGGTATAGGTATAGGTATAGGTATAGGTATAGGTATAGGTATAGGTAGGTATAGGTATAGGTATAGGTATAGGTATAGGTATAGGTATAGGTATAGGTATAGGTATAGGTAGGTATAGGTATAGGTATAGGTACAGGTATAGGTATAGGTATAGGTATAGGTAAGTATAGGTATAGGTATAGGTAGGTATAGGTATAGGTATAGGTATAGGTATAGGTATAGGTAGGTATAGGTATAGGTATAGGTATAGGTTGTGGA
>CAUYSK010085144.1:0-20479 GCA_963575035.1 Avahi laniger | reverse complement strand
AGACCAGCCTGAGCAAGAGCGAGATCCCGTCTCTACCAAAAATAGAAAGAAATTAACTGGACAGCTAAAAATATATAGAAAAAATTAGCTGGGCATGGTGGCGCATGCCTGTAGTCCCAGCTACTTGGGAGGCTGAGGCAGTAGGATTGCTTGAGCTCAGGAGTTTGAGGTTGCTGTGAGCTAGGCTGACGCCATGGCACTCACTCTAGCCAGGGCAACAAAGTGAGACTCTGTCTCAAAAAAAAAAAAAGGGCATATATATATATATATATATATGTGTGTGTATATATATATACACACACACAGATAAAATATTTTTATGATGAGATATTATATTGCTTCACAAGACAGAGCTTTACTTTCAGGATACAATAAAGATATTTGTAATTTTAAAGATGATAATGAAAAGATTAAAGAAGCCACCAAAATACTTACGGAAACCAAACAATTCTGACCTACTTCTATAAGTTCTATACAAGTCCATATAGATGTGGTAGTGAACACATTACAATCTAAAAGAAATTCAAGGCTTTTATGCAACTCAAAACTGAGGAAAGGTAACATTCCACAGAATAAACTGAGATTCGGTTAGAAAATTTATATAAAATTATATAAAATTAATACAAAAATACAAAAAAGATATTATTACTGTTATACAATAGGATTGGGTCTATCGCACATAAAGTATCTGTGTAAATGCAACATTTCATACACTCTTATTTTGTTTTTGTTTTTTTTTTCGAGACAGATTCTCACTCTGTTGTCCCCAGCTGAGTGCCATGGTGTCAACCTAGCTCACAGCAACCTCAAACTCCTGGGCTCAAGTGATCCTCCTGCCTCAGCCTCCCAAGTAGCTCGGACTACAGGCATGCGCCACCAGGTACAGCTAATTTTTTCTATTTTTAGTAGAGATGGGGTCTCACTCTTAATCAGGCTAATCTTGAACTCTTGAGCTCAAGCAATCCTCCCACCTTGGCCTCCCAGAGTGCTAGGATTACAGGTGTGAGCCACCGTGCCCGGTCAACACTCTTACTTTGAAAAAAATAAACATTTTAAAATTCTATAGGAAAAATAAGACTTATACTGTCTATGTGTTTTAGGTTTTCACTACGATAACTGTCTTTCTTCAAAATACTCATCTACATCCAACAAATTAAAAAAAAACCAATTTAACACAAAGAGCACCACTATGATAAGAAATGTATGAATCTGAGGAACAATTACATTGGGTCATTAAGTATGAAATGTCTGATTTCCTTTCCTGTCAGTACTAAGTCTGACATTTCACTTTGACAATTGTTTTATTTTTATTGTGAAGGTACATCCTCAGTCTTTCAAATGCACAGTTTGGCTTGTGATTAACTTTAAAATTTTTTTTTACAGCAATTTTTGTGAAACCATGGATAAGTCAAAAATTTGTGTTATTTTCGAATATGAGTTCCCTTGTGGAACCAATGTAGTGCAGACAGCTTGAAATATCAACAAAGTGTTTGGGAAGGATGTGACTAATGCACTCACAGTACATTGATGGTTTGAGAAATTCCATTCTGGTGATTTTAATGTTGAAAATGAGCCACGTAGGTGACCTGAGACCAAGGCGGATAATGATGAGCTCAAAACTATAGTGGAAGTGAATTCATCTCAATCTACATGTGAATTAGCAGCAAGGTCTGACGTTATTATTCCAACAATACTGGACCATTTAAAACAAATAGGCAAGGTAAAGAAGCTGGAAAGATGGGTACCACATGAATTCAATGATTGTCAGAAGAGAAATGGTCTCAAAGCTTGCCTTTCTTTCCTGTCACGACATAAAGGCGAACCATTTCTACACTGCATTGTTACGTGTGATGAAAAATGGATTCTTTTTGAAAATCCAAGTGTTCAGTACAATGGTTGGATAAAGATGAAGTGCTGAAATACAGTCCAAAACTGAATATTCACCCAAAAAAGCTAATGGTGTCTGTTTGATGGTCCAGTGCTGGTATTATCTACTATAGCTTCATAAAACCTGGTCAACCGATTATAGTAGATGTCTACTGCAACCAACTGGATGAAATCATAAGAATCCTTGCAATTAAGCAGCGGAGACTGGTCAATAGAGACAGGCCAATCCTCTTGCAAGACAATGTTGATCACATTTTGCACAAACAATGCTGCTCAAACTACAGAGGCTGGACTTGGAAACTCTTTGTCACCCACCATATTTACCAGACCTTGCACCAACTGACTACCACTTCTTTCAGGCTTTGGACTACTTCTTGCAAGGAAAAATATTCAATTCTCAACAAGCTGTGGAAAACGCCTTTCTTAATTTCATCTCCACTCACTCTCCAGGTTTCTTCATTGCTGGCATATGCAAACTACTGTTAAGATGGCAAAACTTGTTGATAGTTTAGGCACATACTTTGATTAACTGTACCATTTCTTGTTTGAGATATAATAACTACACTTTTGATTTGAAATCAAACATTTCATATTTAATGATCTAATATTTTTTTCATTTAAAGAAAAATTAATTTATCCACTGTGTGTGTTTTAGTCATGCTGACTGTAAAATTTAACTACATAGGTGTATAAGAAAAACATGTAAAAAGGTATTCTTAAGAAAATTTCAAAACAGTTAAGTATGAACCAAAAAGAGTGACACACATATAGAAATATGCAATTTGTTGGAACCCTTATGAAGTGGATTGCCTAAGGGGCACCTGGGATGCTGAAATGTCCCTGAAATCTTCCGAGAAATCACAAAGAACATATGAGTTAGAATCCGGGAAGATAAACATACCATAAAAGAATGATAATTACACTGTGACTTCACTTTTAAGAAACCTGGTTAACTGCAGGGTTTGTTTTCTTTTTGCTAAGTGACATACACTGCTGTAAGAAGCAAGTTACCTGGGATAATTGGAGTTAGTCCAACATTCAGGCAAGTGTGGGGCCTTGAGCATTCTAGCTACTTAGTAAGTAGTAGTTGATTAATTCTGGTTACATACTAACTGTGGGCCCTGAAAGATGTTATCGGCAGAAATACTGAATGAGAGGGTAGACGATATCTCAGCTCTTAGAAACAGATGTTTTATATTTCACAAATATATATTATTCCTTAGAGGTTTGATACCCATGGTTGCTGTGGCTACAAACTTCATATCCATGGTTGCTGTGGCTACAACTACCATGTCCAAGGTTTTAGGTGTAGTTCTATTCTAGACAAACTTTTCAGACATGACTTCTTATTGCCTACTTTCAGATAGTTCTTTGAAATTGCTCTTGGACATAGGAGAGCTTCTGTGCTTTTTCTAGATAAAATAGTATCAGTTATCATAGTGAAACTTATTTTTGAGGGGACAGGATGAGGATATATTAAATGCTAGTTTCTAAAGCTTTCTATTTGACAGCTTCTAGTGCAATTCTTGTTGAAGATTGTAAAGAACCACAATTATTTTAAAATTCAAATGAGTACTTATAACATGCTAAATATTGTGCTAAAAGCTAAAATACAGGCCAGGTGCAGTGGCTCATGCTTGTGTCTGTAATCCAAGCACTTTGGGAGACCTAAGAGGGAGGATTCCTTGAGGCCAGGAGTTTAAGACCAGCCTGGGAAACGTAGCAAGAGTCTCATCTCCGCCAAAAAAACAATTAGCCAGGTGCAGTGGTGCACGCCTGTGGTCCCAGCTACTTGGGATGCTGTGAAATGAGGATCCTCTGAGCCCAGGTGTTGGACTTCGCAGTGAGCTGTGATGACACTGCCACGCACTAGCCTGGGCAACAGAGCAAGATCCTGTCTGAAAAAATAAAAGCTAAGATACAAAGAAGAATTTAGCATTCTTTTTTTTTTTTTTTGAGACAGAGTCTCACTCTTTTGCCCGGGCTAGAGTGAGTGCCGTGGCGTCAGCCTAGCCCATAGCAACCTCATACTCCTGGGCTCAAGTGATCCTTCTGCCTCAGTCTCCTGAGTAGCTAAGACTACAGGCATGTGCCACCATGTCCGGCTAATTTTTTTTATATATTTTTAGTTGGCCGATTAATTTCTTTCTAATTTTTAGTAGAGGAGGGGTCTCACTCTTGCTCAGGCTGGTCTCGAACTCCTGAGCTCAAACAATCCGCCCACCTCGGCCTCCCAGAGTGCTAGGATTACAGGTGTGAGCCACTGCGCCCGGTCAGAATTTAGCATTCTAATGAGCAAGATGGATACATTGTATTATGATATATAGTGATATGAACATTAATAGAAACATTTTAAAAGTCATAGCAATGAGGTAGAAAAAGGTAAGCTTTTCTTTGTTGAGTTAGAGAGAGCTTCAAAGAATAAATAATATTGAACTGACCCTTGAAACGGAAAGAAAAGAGGAAAGGGAATTACATTCATTGAGTTACTGTTACATGCCAGGAACATTACTACATTATTTAATCCCCATACAATGCTGCAAAGTAGATATTACCTTTATTTATAGACCAAAAACTAAGTTTAGAGGGGTGAAATTATTGTCCCAAGAATCCATTGCTATTAAGTAGCAGAACTGGGATATGAACCCAAGTCTTGTCTGTCTGCTGGCTTTTTCTACAGTATTTGAAAATGTAGACGATGTGAGGAATATACAGCTAATTCCAGCCTTACAATTTAATGAGAAGGCTGAACATGTATATATGTACATACAGTAGAAGGCAGAATGGAAATCTCGATCAATCCAGTTGTTCATCTTCTCTATGTTTACCACCTAGGATGTTGAGTGCTGCTGAAGAAAAATTACACAGAAAGATACTACTATACATATATAACATTTCAACTTGGCAATTCTTTTATGTACTCACTCATTTATTACATACCTACTTCAATCTTTCTACTCTTCAAAATGGAAAAGGTAAATAAATACTCTGGTCTAAAGCTAAATCCCAACACTTTGCTAAGGATCTCCTCCTGTCCTAACACTTTTGCTCAATCGATTATCCTGTCTCTTTTATACTTTCAATGTTTTTGTATTTGACTTCTTCCTATCACCATTTAAACTGGATAATGTCTAATGTTGGGAGCTAAAAGCTCTTGATCTCGTCGCCCCTCCTTGATCATCCTATATTTTCTTATCCAAATATCTTAAGGGTTGCCTATTTTTCCTGTGATTACTTTCAACTTCTAATTGATTTATCAATTCACTGCTATCTGTCTTTTAGTGCCACTGCAATTGCTGTAGCATTTTATTAAATCCAAATGACACTTCCTTATTTTATCGTTGTTTCGCCAGACCTCTTGACAGCATATGCCACTGCTGACAATTCCCTCGCTTTTGAATGTTCTTCTTGGGCTTCACTGACTCCACTCTCTTTTAGACGTTCCTCCCATCTCTGCTTACTCTTCACTCTTCCTTGTGTAAACACTTTTTCTGATGCTCATCCCTTAAATAGCGGTGTTCTTCAAGATTCTGTCACAGGCCTCTTCCTATGTTCACTCTCTATTTTCTCACCAGTTGCATTTAATTTATTTCCATGTAAAGTATTATCTTTTTGTTGTGACTCTCAAACCTCTATTTCTAGGCAAATTCTCTTTCTCGGGCCAAAGAATCTACATTTTTTTGACTCTCTACTGGATACATGTACTAAGATATTTTCTTGAGCTTTTCTTCCCCAAACCTATTCCTCCTATGTTCTTTGTAGCACCACGACAGGCCCGTCATAAACACAAGCCAAAAACGTGGGAACCAATTCTCATTCCTTCTCTCTTTATCAGTCCCTAAATTGAATCAATCACCAAGCCCTGTGATTCTGCTTCTTAAATAGCTTTCAAATTGGCCCATTTTTGTCTCATGCCATCACACCAGTCTAGTTCAAGACACCACCATCACTCACTGAAATACTGGAATAGCTTCCTAAGTGGGGTTCTCACCACTGCCCGATACTACACCAAGAGCCACGAGAAAAGGGCTCCTACAACAGCTACTCAAAATTGATCTCAGTATTCTGTTGGACATTTGGCTAATTAAAGATACTTTTCATATTCTCAAAAGCTTATATTCTAAGGACACATGGACCAAATATGTACAAAGGAAAGCAGAATTAGAATTTCCAAAGGTGATCAGTAAACCTCATTTCATTAAGGCAAAGATAAGTGGATAATAATGGATGGAAAGTAAAGGAAATTAATGAAAACTCCCCAGAGTTAAGTTCAAGAAGCCATTGTAAGAAATCACATTTCTTATACCAAAAATCTTTTCAAACTGAATATTTTATTTGAAGCCCTGCTACTGTTTTCTAAGAGTGAGATCGTTATCAGTTGATCTTTTCCTTTTATCTCTTTTTTAACCTAATTAAATAAGGTTTATATTTTATTTACACCTAAGAGGCCTGAATCCTAGTAGAAGTGAAGACATTCAAGAGTAAGACAGATTACAATCCACTCAAAAGGAAACAGAAAAAGTTATTCTGAGGTACCAAAAGTGGAAGAGAGAAAAAAAAATTACAACACCTGAATAAGACATTCGGTGCTGAGTTTTCTAGTAACTAAGACAAAAAGGAAATACGTTAAATTATAAAGTTTTCATTTTCTGGCAAAAAGAAAGAAGGATATTATTTCATTTACAGATGCAAAAACTTTTCTGGAAATAATGTAAGCAATAATTCATCATGAGATTTTTTTTGTCTAAATGGGACTAAAGAGAAAGAATATTAGCTTTTTTTCCAGAGGAAAAAAATGGATTTACTTTCGACAGTATGCAATCATGGCTGAGTTATTTAACTGTTATCAGCATCAGTTTCATCTGTAATATTGGAGATAATGATATTTGTCAGTGGATGGGAGTAAAGATTAAGTAATATATGAGTAAAGATTATGTAATATATGTGGAAGCACTTAGTAGACTGTCTTAGTTCTACAAAACATAAGAGAGATCATGCCAGACTTTGTTTTCATCTTCTACAAAATCAGAGGGCATGATATTAAATTTTGCCTTAATAAAAAGAATTTTGCGAGAAGACATATTTTGCTTTTCCCCCTCACTCTGCTTTATGGAAGTTTCACTGAATACAGGGACAAAACTCGGGGAATTCAGAATGGAGAGGTATGGACAGATATGAGATCTCAATTCAATTTATGATCATATTTTTTAGTTAGTATGCATTGTGCAAATCCTTTAACCTAATAATGTATTTACCCAACCCAGCTGAATGTCATAGTCTGAAAAGGCAACCTAAAATATGCTATTTTTCTCTACACGTACCCTTTCTTCATATTTTTATATCATTTGAAAATAATTGGACTAATTTTTTTCTAAAAAAAGTTGACTAAAAAATCATCTAATATACCACTCTTAATTCTCAAAATACAAAACTATGTTTTGAATACATAAATACTAAAAATTTATAGCATAAGAGGTCAATTCTGGAAACCTTTACACCACAGCTGAACTCCTAACATGAGAAGAGATACTTTTAAGCTAATTTTTATTTATTTATTTTTTGAGACAGGGTCTCACTCTGTTTCCTGGGCTAGAGTACAGTGGCATCATCATAGCTCACTGCAATCTCAAACTCCTGGGCTCAAACCATTCTCCTGCCTCAGCCTCCTGAGTAGCTGGGACTACAGGTATGCACCACCACGCCCAGTTAATTTTTTTCTCTTTTTGTTAGGGATGAGCTCTCACTCTTGCTTGGGTTGGTCTTGAATTCCTGACCTCAAGTGATCCTCCTGCCTCAGCCTCCCAGAGTGCTAGGATTACAGGCATAAGCCACCATGCCCAGCCAAGCTAATATTTTTGAGCTAACACTAATGTAGAAAATAAAAGCTCTTTGTGGTCATGTCCCAAATGTTTTAGAACTGTCAGCCTAGAACTGTCTACTTGTCTTCTTTTTTCATTGTACTCATATTTTGGAGCTAGGTAAATGAGTCGGTGATCTTATTTCATATTATATGAACACACACAGCCTAATCAGAACTAGATAGCACTGCTTAAAAAGGTCAAGCTAGAGCTGTCTAATGCAAAAAATAAAATGAGAAACCTTAAAATGTTCATTTGGTCTCTTTTTGAGTCATTAATTTAAACTGTCAAAATTTAGCTGATTAAAACCATATTCATAGCAGATAATTTTCCCGAAGTCTTAACTAGAGTAAGTCAAACTAGTAGCCTTGGGTGCAAACTGTAAGGAGGCAATGGCTCTCAGGTGCCAACCATGTACTGAGAGTGGGCACCTCCTCACATTTTGTGCCATAGGTACCTTGCTTGTTAGTCCCAGCCCTGATTTTCATTTTCAAATAATATTCATCAGAATTATTATTATCCAATTATTATCTAGGAGCTATTCTCAGCACATGATCCTCAGAGCAATAAGGTGAATAAACAGATTCTGCAGGCCCTTTGTTTTATGAGGTAAATGTTCAAGTGAATGGCCAGGCACTGCCAGGGGTCACCAGCTGTTCTCCTTCCATAGAAGCAGTTTACACAGGCCCTTTGCATCTGCATACACTATGCAAGTTGGTACTAAATGGGTTCTTAGAAAAAGATTAAAAACGTGTATCAGATTTGTTTTATTAAGCTTTAATTTTTACTTTGAAAAGAAAAACAAGTTCCTTTTCTTTAGATGTTTGGCATTATGAAAAACCACAATGTTGAATTATTAAAATATAATTGCCCAAATGAAGACATACTGTCAAATCATAAAAATCAACTGACAATTATTTAATTAGATATGTATCCATACAAATTTCATTGATGCCATATAGTAGTAGGCAATTTATGAGTAGTTTCATCTTGCTAGTACTGGATTTTCATGCTTAACCATATTTTCTTCTCTACTCACTGAATAAAGCTTTTTAGTTTTTATTTAGATTCACGAATGTGATTCCAAGTATGATATAAAATGTACGAATTAAAATTGCTCATATAATTTTTAGAGTCTAGCATAATCCTTTAAAACCAAATGAGAATTGTCATTCTAAAAAAAACTTGCTATGTTAGCTTTATAGAAAAATGTAGTTGAAGGCCGGGCACGGTGGCTCACGCCTGTAATCCTAGCACTCTGGGAGGCCGAGACGAGTGGATCGTTTGAGTTCAGGAGTTCGAGATCAGCCTGAGCAAGAGCGAGACCCCCATCTCTACTAAAAAAATAGAAAGAAATTAGATGAACAACTAAAAATATATATAGAAAAAAAAAATTAGCCGGGCATGGTGGCTCATGCCTGTAGTCCCAGCTACTGGGGAGGCTGAGGCAGGAGGACTGCTTGAGCCCAGGAGTTTGAGGTTGCTGTGAGCTAGGCTGGTGTCACGGCACTCTAGCTCAGGCAACAGAGCAAGACTCTGTCTCAAAAAAAAAAATAAAAAAATGTAGTTGATATGACAGAATAGTCATCTGTAGTTGCTCTCTGTTAAATATTCAATTTCAAAAACATCTGTGAAAATTCCACATAGTGAGTGGATCAGGCTTCCACAGCAAAGAAATAATTACTTGAAGGCAGAATCCTAGGACATAAGTGATAGCAGTAGTAGTGGTTAGTGCCTGGAATGTCAGAAGAAAGAATAAATATCTCCAGAGAAGCTTTTTCTCGCTCTATAACCTGTTGTTAGATTGACTTATCTAACTAAAAGTTATCCTTAAAATCTAGTTTAGGGACACCTTATTATCCCTTTTACCCATTACATAAAAGACATCTTAAAGAGAACTCACTCTAAAGGTTATTTCTAAAACAGAGACAATTCCTCTGATACCAGCTCTAGGATTTGCACCTTTACACTGCTTCCTGTAACAGTCTCCAGTTCATCTGTCTCAATAATATTCCTCCAATAATTTCTTTGCAAACACCTGGTATACCTTACCGTTCCCAGGCTAGAAAACAATGTCTTTAGGATACTTATAAACTATTGATCTATTTTGAACATTTCTTTCTCTATTATAGAATAACAAAATGGTAAAAAGATGGCTAAGATGAAACAGTGATATAGCTCAGTGGAAATAATGCTTTGGTTTAAAAAACTAGGCCTTAGCTGGGCGTCATGGCACGCACTTGTAGTCCCAGCTACTTGGGAGGCTGAGGCAAGAGGATATCTTGAGCCCAGGAGTTTGAGGTTGCAGTGAGCTACAATGATGCCACTGTACTCTATCCAGGAAGACAGAGTGAGACTCTGTCTCCAAAAGCAAACAAAAAACCCCCCAAAACTAGGCTTAACGATATTCTGTTGTTGAGAATGTAGAGCAATGGAACGTTCATTCATTGCGGGTAGGAATGCAAAGCTATAGTCATTTTGGAAATATTTGGCAGTTCCTTATAAAGTTAAGCATATACTTACCATACAACTAAGTAATCGTGCTTCTGGGTATTTATCCAAGAGAAATGAAAACAAAAACCTGTACACAAGTGTTTACAGGTGCTTTATTTAGAGATGTCCCAAATTGGAGACAGCTTAAATGTCCATCAGCTGGTGAATGGATTAACAAACTGTGGTACCTTTATATAATGGATTATTACTTAGCAATAAAAGGGAACAAATGACTAATATTTGCAACAACATGGATGAATTTCAAATGCATTAGTATTAAGTGAGAAAAGCCAGACTCAAAAGGCTACATACTGATAATTTCATTTATATGGCATTCTGTAAAAGGTAAAACTGTAAGTACAGAAAATAGAGCACTGATGACTTGTTATGGCTGGGGGTTGAGGAAAAAGTTTAACTACAAAGGGAGCATAAGAGAATTTTTTGGGGTGATGGAAATATTCTATATGTTGATTGAGGTGGTGCTTACACAACTGTCTGCATTTGTCAAAAAATCACCAAAATATATGCTGAAAAGGGTGAATTTTACTGTTTGTACATTATACCTCAATAAACCTGGCTTAAAAATCAAAATAAAACTGGGCTTATCCCTTAGACACTAACTGTTCATGGGAAAGCCACTGAAGACTCATTTCTCCTTCTATAAAATGGGGATTATATTTACTGTCACATAATTTTGGTGAGGAACAAATGAAAAAATAAAAGAACTTTATGAACTTTAATGCTCAACACAAATACTGTATACTAGGCACTGGGCATACGATGATAAACAAGAGAGGGGTACACTAAAGAAATCTACTCTCTAGTGGTAGACCAAGATAAAACAGGTAATTATTAAACAATGTGGAAAGTCAGTGACAGAGATATGAATAAAGCAATACTAGTCAATAAGAAGGGCATTCTAGGAGCAAGAATTAAGTCTAGGAAGCATATCACAAGTTGAACAAAGAGGGCCAGATCACAGTGAGATGCACACATGAGAAGTCATTGATGAACACGGACAACGGGGATGCAATAATTTTAACTTGATATAAATTTTGAAAAAGCCTAAAGTTTTGGAAAAGCTATTCTCTTAAGTGAAATCACTCGGAAACAGAAAGTCAAATACTGCATATCTTCACTTATAAGTGGGAGCACATGGACACAGAAAGTGGAATAACTGGAGACTTGGAAGGGTGAGAGGTGGGGAAGGTCGGGGCGGCCGGGGCTGGGGGGTTTAAAAATTATTTAACAGGTACAACGAGCACTATTCAGGTGACGGTTACACTAAAAGCCCAGACTTCACATCTACGCACTACATCCATATAACAAAACTGTACTTGTACTTCCTAAATGCATAAAAATAAAAAAGCCTAAAATGGTAAAAATTATGACAAAATGGAAAAAGTACCTCACGATGATTTAAAAGTTGTTCTAAATCTAGTGCCATTTGATTCTTCATCTGTAGTAAAGCTGACTTTTCTTTATTTAAATTGCTGAAAAGAAAGTTTAAAAAGCCATCATGTTAGTGTCAATTTAGTTAATAAATAGTAAATAGCAAAAGAGTTAACCATAAATCCAATGGCGTGAATTAAAGACAAATTAAATTTATAGTCCATAAAGATACCAGACCAACCTATTTTGTCAGAAGACTTTCTCTTTTTCTCTCTTTCTTTTTTTTTTAAGAGATGGGGTCTTGCAATGTTGCCCAGTGGCTAGTCACAGGCAAGATCACAGCACACTACAGCCTTGAACTCCCAGGTTCAAGAAATCCTCCTGTCTCACCCCCTGGAGTAGCTGAGACTACAGGTGTGTGTCACCACATTCAGCTAATTTTTCTTATTTTTTGTAGAGACAGGGTCTTGCTATGTTGCCCAGGCTACTCTTAAATTCCTGGTCTCAAGCAATCTTCCTGCCTTGGCCTCCTGAAGTGCTGGGATTACCGGTATCAGTGTAAGCCACCATGCTCAACCTATTTGTCTTTTAATAATCATTTGATAATGCAAATGAGATGCTTTCTGAGAATACTTTCCTGCCTAGTATGGGCATAAAATTAATGTTTTAAAGATGACTATTTATTCCTAAAATGTAAAAAGATGAAGTGGGACTTATATAAAAGGTAAAAAGAAAGTATATATGGGCAAAATATTATAACACAATATATTAGAAGTCAAATTAAAACATTTATCCTTAAAACTGAAAGTAGTATTTATAATTTACCACATACTAAATTACCAGGTATATAACTGCATTAGGTAAATGAATCAGATATTTAGTCTGTGATAAACTCGGAAAAAGAATTCATAGTTCAATGTTCAATTTCTAAATTGGCACTGTGAATTTCCCTGTGATATAACCTATTTGCTGATAAGAGAGGGTGAGAAGCTATCTTATGAGCCTAATTGTAAGGACATATTAATATTTCAAAAGAGATATTTGGGGCTTATCTTATACTGTCTACAATTTTATTATGCAATGTGTAGAAATTGATTAGAACAATTAAATGAAATATTCTTCTAATGTCACTAGATGAATCTACTCAACCAGCACCTGTAACAAGAATTAAAAGCAATAATGACTTGAAGCTGAGCTGAAGCAACATAATTCCTCCAATGCTGAGACAGAATTTGTGAGGGTAAAACTAATGAGAGTTGTTTTGCTGAATATAAGATAGTTTTAAGTTATAATTTAAGAAAATTGACAGCCACCAAGTTTTAAAATATTAGGCAGAAACTTTTTTGTTAATTCAAGGAATAGTAGTAGCAGGCATTCTGGAGGAACTGGTAATTCCAAGGATTTAAGAGGGAAAGCCCACCCTCTCCTCCTTGCGAGTGAGAAATTCCCCAGGAAGCATCACAGTTTATCCTCTGAGAAGACAGACTAGATGCAATTTTGACTTCTGTTTCCAACTGTGCCACTGACTCAACTGTGGTATAAGACAACACACACCATCCACTGAATCTTAGTCTTCCTATCTATAAAAGTGGAATATAATACTCATGTATGTCAAAGGGATATGTGAATTAGCTAATGAATGATTACATAAAGCACTGAACACATAAAACTCTATATAAATGCTATAGAGTATTACTAATTTAGATGAAAAACAGGCATCAGAGGAAAACAGTAATTAAACGCCAATAAAGGTAAGTAGCTTAGCAGAAAAACAAACTGACTTTTGGAGTTAGGCGCCAAAGATCCTACAGAGCAGAGGAGTTGAAAAGAACAAAATGGTATAAAGGAAACTGAGTGCCATGTTCTGCTACTCTCTAAAGCATGGTAAGGATCAGATGTTTCTGTAACTCTAGAATTCTAATCTATCTTTAGCTGGAATCACTTTCAAGACAAAATATTTTTCAAAGTTAAATATCCAGTAAACAGGACTAGGAATTTTCAAGGAACATACACATGTCTATATTCATATACATGCACCCATACACACAGTACATAAACATACATTCAGTGCATACCCACGTGTGTGCACATTCGTGTGCGTGCACACACACACACACACACACACACGTTCTGTCTCAAATACCAACAGGCCCATTAAATAAAATATAGTGTAATAGGAATGGAATGTTGTGGTAATTAAGGGATTTTGACTGGATAATTCTTTAGAAATGCTTTATATGCTTTAACTTTTCAAGAATGAAGTAAATATTCTATAATTAAATAGCAAAAACATCCATATAACATGTAATAAAAGGTGGGTAAACTGGTTTACTGAGACAATTCTGTTTGTTTTGTAGTTGCTTTGTAGACAACTCTGTTGTTTCTATAAGACATCGATGTATCACAAACAATACAGACTCCCGAGACAATATTTCTGTGATTAGAAAAATCCGAGTATACATTTTCAAAGTCCTGGTCTTCTTTACAATATACTGGAACCACAAGGGAGACCGCCTTCAACACGTGGGTCTCTAAAACTGAATATGATGATTATTATAGTCACTGTTCTTCTAGTATGTATGTATTACTCAACAGAAGTTTAATCTTCGTAAGACATATTTCATAACAGTGGAAACTTACCTTTAAAAATACAAAGCTTCCACCAGTGACTCATAAAACAACTACAAAACAAATCTCCTTATAAGCACATCTATCTTGAATGGTATATTACACCCATAATTGTCCAATTCACTGTTAATTATTACTCAGAAATTCATGTTTATGGTTCTGTTTCACCTGCTATATGAAAACATATTCCTGACATATTGTTCCTTAACTTCCGGGATCAATATACGATGGCTTAGCCTTGTAAGAGAAGTTGACGATGTAGTCTTCTTTAAGAATAAATTGAGAACTGACAACAGGGAAAGAAAATTTATGCTAATTATTCTCTTTCCATGCTTCCTTTAGTTCTGAAGTAGAGATCAAACTATATTAACTAGACTGTCTCTTGTGGTTTGGTGGAGGAGAGTTAACAGCACTCCTTTTAGAATGGATTATTACTTTAATAATAGGGGAATTTAAAGCAGTTAACAGTGACATCTCAAATGTTAGCTTTTAACATGTTTATAACGATTTCATTTTAGTGCATATTTACTCTAACCTTTCTAGAAATTGAATACATTGTATAAATAGCTAAATTTTCAAGGGGTGAGTGTGGTACCAGTGGTATTGTTTAATTTTCTAAGAAAAGTATAAAATTATTCAGTTCTTTAAAGAGCTTTATTGTATAAACTAGAAAAACATTTAAAAATAATCAATTGGTATAAACATTTTTTACAATTAAAATCAACACATGGCTGGGTGAGGTGGCTCATGCCTGTAATCCTAGCACTCTGGGAGGCCAAGGCAGGAGGATCACTTGAGGTTAGGAGTTCGAGACCAGCCTGAATAAGAGTGAGATCCCCCCATCTCTACTAAAAACAGAAAAAAATTAGCTGGTGTGGTGGTGCATGCCTATAGTCCTAGCTACTCAGGAGGCTGAGGCAGGAGGCTCACATGAGCCCAGGAGTTTGAGGCTACAGTGAGCTATGATGATGCCACTGTACTCTAGCCTGGGAGACAGAGTGAGATTCTGTCTTGAAAAAAAAAGAAAAAAAATCGACACACGGCAAAGAGGAATAGGAATTTCCATATTTATTTTCCTATTTATGTTTCCTAAGGAAAATATAACTTAATAATCTTTTTAGATAGGCCATCTAATGTTTAAATTTCAAATTACTAAAGGACAAGGGGAGGGGAAGTAACATTTACTGAGTTTCTCCTGTGTGCCAGAAGCATATGTATGTTCCTAATTTAATTTTCACTACTCCTTGAGGTTCACATTAATATCTATATTTTACAGACATATTTACCATGAGAAGAGACACTAGTTTGATGTGCATTCGAAGCCCAGTATAATTCCACTGTAGGATTTGAAATGCCGTCCACTCAGAGCAGGGGTGAAGGAATGCGGGCATGTAGAACTGTGAGTATACAAAACTGTGATCTATCCTACTGTATCTAACTTGTTGGCTGAGCTGACTTTTAAAAAGAATTTTTTAATCTTTTTTTATTTTTTAGAGATGGGGTCTTGCTAAGTAACCCAGGCTAGTGTTGAACTCCTGGGCTCAAATGATCGTCCTCCCTCAGCCTCCTAAGTAGCTGGGATTACAGGTGCGTGCCTCTGTGCCCAGTGTTTTTGAGCTGACTTTTTTTTATGGCATCCTCACATCATGTCATTTCATCATTTCATTCATGGAACCAGGGTACACTTACAGCAGCATTTCAAATGCCATAATTAAAGTATGGAAAGCACCTTAATTTTTCACATGAGAGGGTAGTTGCTTCAATTAAGAGCAAGATTTCATATCCTGTGAAATGTGAGTTCAGAATCTACTAAAATATCATATAATAAATTTATGAAACAGTGTTAAGGACTCATGTTTAGTATAAAATTTTTTTGCTAGTTCCATAATTGGCATAGCTTTTATTTTTCCTGTTGCTGTTATTCAGGGAGCTTTAATTTTTCTCCAAATTCAACATATTTTGAGAAATGTTATTTCTCATTTTTAAGATAATTTTCAACATAAAATTTGTTAAATGTAAGATAAGTACTAATAAATAGCAAACATTTATTGAACATTTGCACCGTTTAAGGAGTATGGTATGTATATTAGGAAGACTATGTCATATCATCCTCAGAACAACCGCATCAATTAGGTGCTGTTAGTATCACTCTCATTTTCACATTTGAGGAAACTGGTTGTGTTGTCCAATACCATAGCCATTAGCCGCAGTGGCAATTAAAATTAAAATTAATTTAAATAAAACAAAAAATTTAGTTCTTCAGTAACACAAGTACGTTTTAAATGCTCAATAGTCACATGCGGTTAGCAAGTGGCTATCTTACTGGACAGCATAGATACGGAATATTTTTATCATTATAGTTCTATGAGACAACGGAGGTTTAGAGAGAGTTTAAATGTATTTTCTCCAATTCAAAACTAAGTACTGTTCAGAAAAAAAAAAGAAAAAAAAAAGAAAAAAAAAACTAAGTACTGAGCTGGATTTGAAAACTCCCTTTTAAAAATAAGTTTTTTAAAAAATGACTTTATTACAGAATATTTCAAAAGAGAAAAAATATAACAACCCCCATGTACCTTTGTTATCCAGCTTCAACAATTCCCAGCTCGTAACAGCCTTACTTTTAACCACTCTGATACACTGTTCTTTTGCTTCTTTTCCTTAATTATATTAGTTAATGAAAAATTATCTCTTATTCAGAATAGAACATAGGGAGGCGGTATAACATAGTAGTTAAGAGTACAGAATTAGAAAGCAGACAGATACAGATTCAACTTCTGGCTCTATCACAATGCTGTATGTTCTTACAGGACAAAGTCACTTAATTTCTCTAGGGCTGAATTTGTTCATCTTTATAATTTTCTTCTATAGCTATTATTTTTCTCTATATTAAACATTTCCAGCTACCTTAATTTTTAGTAAAATAAATATGCAAATTTATTTAGAGGTAACAATGAAAGAAGAAATTTTTTTTCTCAGGCCTTTTATATAAATCATAATCCTCCCAAGATTATAAAGGTAAAATAAGACTATTATAAAAATTTCAAATATAACAGAAATGTATAACATAAGAGGAAAAAGTTCTCTTTGGGGTTCCTTTTTCAATTTCCCTAAGATAACCAGGTAACCAGTGAATGATGAAAGACATAATTTCTCTTGTCCCCAAGAACTATTAATTTATTAATGTTGGTTATATATATAAATATACAAATTACATGCTTTTTTTTTTTTTTTTTTTGAGACAGAGTCTCGCCCTGTTGCCCTGGCTAGACTGCCGTGGCGTCAGTCTAGCTCACAGCAACCTCAAACTCCTGGGCTCAAGGGATCCTCCTGCCTCACCCTCCCAAGTAGCTGGGACTACAGGCATGTGCCCCCATGCCCGGCTAATTTTTTCTATATATTTTTAGTTGTCCAACTAATTTCTTTGTATTTTTAGTAGAGACGGGGTCTCGCTCTTCCTCAGGCTGGTCTCGAACTCCTGCCTCGGCCTCCCAGAGAGCTAGGATTACAGGTGTGAGCCACCGCACCCGGCCTATAGATATAATTTTTAACTTTAAAATGATCTAGAAATAAATTATCATTATTTACTTTGGTGTTGAAACTATAAATGTGATTTAAAATTATTTAAATAAATCATCACAAAATTAAGACCAGGAATAAAGTCCTGGACCAATTATTTTGGTGGCTGGAAATGAGAGAAGATAATTATTCTGATTATCAAAAAGAACACTCATATTTTGGAGTTAATTACCAAGTTTTATATTTTTGTTCACATAGCTTAGGAATCCTGGATTTAATAACTACCTTCTCCTTACTGTTTTCCAATTCCTTGATTTAACTATTTTTATTTCTACCAAATTCTCTGCTTCCACATTTATGACAAGTTAATAATTTATCCATAAAAATTTAAATTATTCTAATAACTTTAAAATCTAATAACTAAGCCATCTAACCATCTATCCATAAGTTAAAACCTTACATATATCATCATTTTATTTTAGTTAAAAAACTAAAATGATCTTACAGACAACAGGTAAAGAATTTGAATGACTACTAAATGGAGCAAGTCTTTTGGATGAGGTCTCATACAAAAACAATTTCAAACTAAGGAAGTGAAAAAAAAAGAATTTATTTATTTACATTGAGGCAATTCATGGGTTACTTCATGTACAGGGTCAGGAGAAGAAAAGCCTAAGAATTCCTTGGCAAAGTCAACACGAATTTAAGTAAATATGTACCTTTTTGTGTTTAAAAAGTCATTTTAACTCCACAAATGGCACCTGGTTATATTCCACCTCTCCCTCTGGTCGAGCTATATCCCACTAAAGAATTCTAGAGGAACAAGGACAAGATAGTCTTTGTGTCCCCTAGGGTAGATGGAATGTTATGTTAATAAGTGTAGTGTTGTTATTTCCATAGTAAAACGTCCGATCAGAGGTGGAATGTGAACAGCTGATGTGATGTGACCTTAGTTTTTCTAAGCGAAGTTTAATACTCATTACATTTAAGACCACCTTCATTATTTAAATTTTTTCTTCACAATTTACAACCAAATTCATCTAAGCAGCATTATGTTTACAATGTCTTTATTATTCAAATAAAAGATTTATAGATGGTTTACCTGACATCTTTCTCAAGCTGTGAAACACACTCCGTCAATAAATCAATCTTAGAATCTCTCTGACGCACTGATTCAATAAGATATCTGTAAGGCTGCTGAGTCTGGTTTAATAGCGAATTGGCCCTGTCAAGCTAAAGAAACATAGGTTTCATTAAAATCTAGAAAATCTGATAACAAACTAAAATTATTCAAAATGCTCTAGCACATATAAAGTATACAAATCCCTTTTACATGAATTATTCTGAAAAGCTTTTCCTGTGTAAATTTAAAGGTTTTAAAAGGTTTTAAAAACCTTTTAAATATAAAAACCTTAAAATATAGCTATTTTTAATAATTACTATAAATAGGAAACATTTTAAATCAGCATCATAAAATATGTCTTCTTTTAATGAAATACATTAGCTAAAAATTAAAATCTTTTATTTGAGCTTTATTTCTACTCAAAATAATCACATAATTTGGTAACTTTTTCACTTCTTCATATTCCCTTCTTTGTTTTAAAAATATATAATTTATGTATCTGAATCACTATCTATAATTAAATTTCCCCAAAATGTGGTTAAAATATAAATAATGTAACATTTACCATTCTAGCCATTTGAAGGTACACAATTCAGTGGCATTAAGCACATACAAAATGTTGTGTAGCCACCACTACTATCTATTTCCAGAACATTTTCATCAGCTTAAACAGAAACTCTGTACCCGTTAAGTAAAAATTCCCCATTTTCTTCTTCCCCAGGCCCTAGAAATCTCTATGCTATGCATTTGCCTATTCTAGATACCTCATATAAGTGGAATCATACAATATTTGTCCTTTGTTGTCTGTTTATTTCACTTAGCATAACCTTTCCAAGGTTCTTCCATGTGTACCATGTATCGGAATTTCATTCCTTTTTGTGGTCAAATAATATTACATTGTATGTTTATAGCACATTTTGTTTATCCAGTCATCTGTTGATGGACACTTGCGTTGTTTCCACTCTTTGGCTATTGTGAATAAATACTACCATGAACACTGGTACACAAATAATTGTATATGTTTGAGTCCCTGTTTTCAATATCTACCTAAGAGTGAAGTAGAATTGCTAGGTCATATGGTAATTTTATAACTAACTTTCTGAGGAACTGCAATGGCTTTCCACAGCAGCTATATACTATTTTATTTTCCTACCCTTGAGGCACCTGGCTCCAATTTCTCTGCATCCTGGCCAACACTTGTTATTTTGTGTGCATACTGGCCATTTGTATATCTTCTTTGGAAAATGTCTACTCAAGTCTTTTGTCCATATTTTAATTGTTTTGTTGTTGGAGTTTTAATATATTCTGGATAATAAATCCTTATTAAATATAATTTTTTTTTTTTTTTTAGACAGAGTCTTACTCTTTTGCCTGGGCTAGAGTGCCGTGGCATCATCCTAGCTCACAGCAACCTCAAACTCCTGGGCTCAAGCGATCCTTCTGCTTCAGCCTCTCGAGTAGCTGGGACTACAGGCATGCGCCACTATGCCCGGCTACTTTTTTCTATATATTTTTAGTTGTCCAATTAATTTCTTTCTATTTTTGGTAGAGACGGGATCTTGCTCTTGCTCAGGCTGGTCTC
>CAUYSK010085142.1:0-28194 GCA_963575035.1 Avahi laniger | reverse complement strand
ATTGGTATTAACGGATCAACACATAAGTGCATATATAAGAATAACATCTATTGGATGTTGGGCAGGGGGGAGGGGGAGGAGGGAGGAGGGGACGGGTATATGTGTACACAAAGAGTGCAGTGCGCACCCGCAATAGGATGGACATATTTGAAACCTGGACTGAGGGGGGGAGGGGGGGCAAGGGCAACACACGTAACTTAAACATCTGTTACCCCATATTATGCTGAAATAAAAAAAAAGAGGTTGTAAAATTGATAAAACCCCATGAACAAACCATGTTGTCTATGAAATCTCACATCATATTTTATGATACATATAGGTAAAAAGGATGTGAAATATATACTGTTCAAACCATAATCAAAGAAAAACTGGATTGGCACTATTAATATCAGAAACATAGATTTCAGAACAAAGAACATACTAGTGACAAAGGAAAACATTAAATAATGGTAAAAGAACCAATTCACTAAGAAGACATAATAATCTTAAATGTGCATGCACCTTAAAGCAGTTTCAAAATGTCTAAAACAAAATCTGACAGGACTGAAAGGAGGAATAAACAAATCCATGGTTATAGTTGAGATCTTCGATACCTCAGTCTCAAGAATCATAAGAACTAATAGAAAGGAAATAATCAAGGATATAGAATTGAATAACTTTATCAAACAATAGGATCTAGTTAAAACATATAAAACACTTGACTCAACAACAGCAAAATATACATAGGTTTTATGTACATATAGAACATTCACCAAGAACAACCGCATGCTGGGTCATAAAACATGTCTTAAAAATGTAAAATAGTTAAAATCATACAAATTATGTTCTCTGACCCTAATGGAATTAAACTAGAAATTTGCAACAGAAACATAACAGGAAAATCTCCAAATAATTACAAATTAAGTGACATACTTATAAATCATATATAGCTCAAAGAGGATTTTTCAATGAAAAGAAAAATATATATTTAATTAAGTGAATAGGAAAATAAAAATTTTCAAAATGTGAGGAATACAACTAAAGGAATGCATTAGGGAAATGTATATCATTAAATGTTTATACTAGAAAAAAAAGAAACATTTGAAATCAATAATCCAAGCTTCCTTCTCAGGAAACAAAAAGTAGGCAGATAAAAGGTAATACATAAAAACAAGGTCAGAAATGAATGAAATTGAAAACAAAAGTAATAGATAAAATCAATAAATCTAAATGTTGGTTCTTTCAAAAGATAACATAAAATTGATAAACTTCTAGCATGACTGATGAAGAAGAAAGCGTAGAAGACAGAAATGAGCAATATCAGCAAAGAAAGAGAGGATATTACCACAGACCCAAGAGACATTTACAAGGATTATAAGGAAATATTATGAACCACTCTATATACATCAATTTGACAACTTGGAAAGAAATAAACCAAATCCTTGGAAAGTGCAAACTACCAAAACTCATCCAAGTTAGAGTAGATAATCTGAATCATCCTATAACTATTTTTAAAATAAAATTCATAACTAAAACCCTGAGAACAAATTCTCTTGACCCAGATGGTTTCACTGGCAAATTCTACCAAACACTTAAGAAATAAAACCAATTTTATACAATCTCTTCCATAAAATAGAAAAAGAGGGGATTCTTCCCAACTCATTAAAGAGGCCGACATTACTCTTACATCAAAACAGGACAAAGACAATACAGGCAGGCTTGGGCTACAGATGACCCACATTACAGTGTTCAGTACTTACAAGCCAGCTCCCAAGGCTCCCCATAAAGATAATTTATAATTAAATAATGAAATTAATAATTCGAGAATTAGTTTCTTCTGTGCATGTAAACAAACCCACATGACATAAGTAGTTAGTTGGAGCACCATCTTTATGCAAGTACTTGGTCTCTTTGTTTGTATGCACAGCATCACTTTTGTCTTAACTTTTTTATTTGATTTTGTGAGTCTGTGTTTACAATTATGACCATATTCCAAAGCGAAATTCCACTGCAAATCCAGAGGAGCCTGCAATGAAGAGAAAGGTGATTACAATGAAAATGAAAGTAGAAATAATTAAGCATTCAGAGAAAGGCGAGATACTATCATTCACTGGAAAAGTATTAGGCTTCAGTCGCTCAACTATCGAAACTATTATAAGGAATAAAGTGAGAATAATGGAACACGTGAAAAACAGTGCTCCAATGAAAAAATCAATTATTACTAAGCAGTGTAGTGGATTAGTTATTGAAATGGAATGGTTATTATTGATTTGGTTAGAAGATCAAAATAAGCATAACATTCCTATCAGTTTGGCATTGATTCAACATTAGGTGAATATTAATCTTTAACATTCTTTTTTAAAATTTCTCCTATCTTCTATCTATACTTTTTGTATGAGTTTGTTTTTATGTTCTGTTTGATTTAAAGGAAGGAGCACAATAGTTTCTGTAACATTATTACAGTACAGGGGTATTATTATTATTATCACAGTATTACACTATATTATTACCACATATGAGCCATTATAGTATTATTATTATTATTATTATTTTTACCATATATGCACTGTTCATCAGGGATCCAAGTTACATACAAATCTGACCTAAAGACGTTCTCAAGAACATATCTTGTCTGTAATCCAGGGACCGCCAGTACAATAAAGGATAACTACAGAACAATATCCCTTTTTAACAAAAATCTTCAGCAAAAGATTAGCAAATTAAATCCAGAAACATATGAAAAAATACTAAGCCATGAAAAATGTTGTTTATTGTAAGAATTGCAGGGCTGGTTGAATATTCAAAAATCAACCGATGTTATCTACCATATTAACAGAAGAGAAGAAAGAAGAAAAACCATGTATTTATATCAAATGATGCAGAAAATACATTTCAAAACATTCAACATTCATTCATTATAAAACGTTGTAGTATACTACAAACAAAAAGGAACTTTTTCAGGGTAATAAAGAGCATCTATAAAAACTCTATAGCTAATATTAAACTTAGTGGTGTGGGATTGAATGCTTTCTCATTAAGATTGGAAATAAGCAAATAGGTCTCCTTTCGCCACTACTCTTTAACATAGTACTGGAAGCCCTAGCCAGTGCAATAACACAGGAAAAGGAAACTAAAAGCATGCAGATTGGAAATGATGAAGAAAAGGGTTCCTATTGGCAATTGGCATGATTGCCTAAAAACAATCCCCAAAAATCTGGGAAAAAGAAAAGAAAACAAAAAAATCTCCCAAATATTTTAACTAATAAGTTTCGCATGCTAGCAATAAAAACTGGAAACCAAAATTAAAATACATAGTACTATTTATAATAACCAAATAATTCAATATTTAGTTTTATATCAAATAAAACAAGCACTAAATCTGCAAGCCGAAAACTATAAAATGCCAATGGAAGAAATCAAAGAACTAAATGGAGATAAGCATCATATCCATTCATTACAAGAATTAACATAGTAAACATGGACATTTTCCTCAAATTGATCTGTAAGTGTAACACCACTACTATCAAAATCTTGGCTGGATGTTTTGTAGATATACACAGGTTGATTCCTATATTTACATGAAAAAACAAAAGACCTAGAAAAGCTAAAATAATTTTGAAAAAGAATAAAGTTGAAGAATTACACCACTCAATGATAAGACTAACTATAAAACTGCATTGATCATGTCAGTATGTTATTACAGAGGGATAGACACATAGACCAATTGAACAAAATATTCTAGAAATAGACCCATACCAATATAACCAACTGCATTTTGACCACATAGCAAAAATAATTCAATAGAGAAAGGATAATCTTTTCAACAAATGATGTCAAAACAACTGGACTTTTACAGGATACAAACAGTGAACCTTGGCCTAAATCTAATAATTTATACAAAAATTATCTAAAATATATCATAGTTCTAAATATAAAACATAAAAACATAACACTTTTAGGAAAAAAATAGGAGAAAATCTTGGTGACCCAAACATTGATGAAGAGCTCTTAGACCTGAAACCAAAACCACAATCCACAGAAGAAATAATGGATAAATTAAACTTTATCAAAATTAAAAACATTCGACTATGCAAGACATTATTAGCAGAATAAAAAGACAAGACACAGTCTGGGGAATAATATTTGCAAATCACATATCTAACAAAGTACTTGTACCCCCATGAACTCCTTAAACTCAACATTAAACTAATGTCAATTAGTAGAAATATAAAATGGCCCAGTCTCCCTGGAAAACAATATAGAAGTTTCTTATAAAGTTAAATATACATTTACCATATGATGCAGCAGGTCCCTCCTGAGTACTTACCCTAGAGAAATGAAAAACTGTTCATAGCAGCTTAATTTGTAATAGGCAAAAACTGCAAACAGCCCAAGTATGCTTCAATAGGTGCATGGATAAATGACAATGGCTCATTTGTACAACGCAATACTAATCAGCAATAAAAAGAAACAAACCATTGATACAAGTAACAACTGGCATGGAACTCAAGGGCATTTTGCTGAGTGAAAAGTACCATTCTCTAAAGGTTGCTGGTTTCTATTTACACTGAATTCTTGAAGTCATAATCTTATAATAATTGAAAAAAGATCAGTGATTTCCAGGGTTAATTGGGAAAGGGTATGATTACAAAAGGGGCATACCAGGGCATTTCTTTGGGGTATTGGAACAATCTGCATTTTGATTGTAATGGTGGTTACAAAAATCTGTATGTGTGGCAAAAGTCAATAAAACTATGCAAAAAGCAAAAAAAAAAAAAAAACAGGAAACAACAAAACCAATGACTGGATGTTAAATGATTAAATCAGAGTTAGATTTTTTTTTTTTAGTTTAGTTAATAATATCATACTATGTCATTTTCCAAGTTTTCATAGCTGGACTATCGTTACATAAGTTGATATCTTCACAGGAAGCTAAGAAAAAGGTGCAAAGGAGTACCATGTTTGCAATTTCTATGAGTCTAAAATAATTTCCAAATAAAAGTTTTACAGAATTCTGGTTTTATCTCCAACATATAAAGAACTTAGGAGTCATCACTTCTATCCTTACAACAAGAAATAGCTGGAAAAAATTGAAAATCAATGACTTTCCTTGGCCCCAACAGAGAACTGAAGTCACAGAGCAAACTGCCACCCTGAAATCTGGAGAGACACACACAATCAGATAAATACAGTTATTTGCTTACTTGGAGCAGAAATTACTGGAAGCCATAGCAGTAGAACCAATTACTTCATTAGTAATGTTAACAAATTGCTGTAAGCTGAATGCAGACTAGTGTGAAATTGCAAAAGCTCCTGGGGGTTGCAGTCACAGAGGGGACCCCAGATTTTTGCAGGCTTTTCCTCCAGGGACCACCAGGTTCTCACAATGAGGATCTGAGAGAATATTCTGGTGGCTCTTGCAGGTGGAGGGGGAAGAATAACCATTGTGTAATCTTCCCAGATCCTTCCCCATAATATAGGCTTAGTTTCCAGGGTAACACAGAAATCTTATCCCACCTAGGACAATTACTTTCCATCCCACTCTGGCCTCTTTTGTCTTTCTTGTCTCATCTAATAAAAGGCAATAACTAGTCAACATGGGATAGGGCTCCAAAGAAATAGATTGGTAATGATGCAGCCAGGTAAGGAAGCAGAGGGCTGAGGTGAGTGGGTGGAGAGACAAACTTCTCGATGAGGTACAGGAACATTTATGATCATTCTTTCTAAAAGCAGGACCACTAAAATACTGAGATTTAATTTTTTTAAATTACAGAATGATTTCTCTCTTTAACATCCTACCACCAAAGCAATAAGCCTCAAGTATAACAGCAAATTACAGCTGAAAGATCTGCAAAACACAGATGCTCTCTGAGGACCAATACAAAGAGAAACCCTAAAGCAAAAAGAGGAGACAAAATCAAAGACACTAGAGGAATTTGAAGCTTCTGGTACCTACAGCTACAACAAACATTAAACTCAGGCCAACTCCTAGCCATGTTAATATCAATCATCACACTAAAAGCATATTTTCCTTAGTACCTGACACTGATACATGTCTGGCTTTCAACAAAAAATTATAAGGCATACCAATAAAAAGAAAGACTGAGGCAGAAAAAATATTTGAAGTGATAATGTCTAAGGAGTTTCTATCATTAGTGACAGACACCAAACCACAGATACAGTCAGCTCAGAAAATGCCAAGCAAGAGAAATAGCAAAACTAACAAACTACACCTAGGATATCACATTTAAACTGCAAAAGATGAAGACAAAGAAATTTTGAAGAACATGGGGATGGGGGAACATCATTCTTTCAGAGGAACAAAGATAAAAATTACAGCAGAAACCGTGCAAGCAAGAAGAGAGTAAAGTGAAATCCTTAAAGTGTTAAAAGAAAAAAATAGTACAAATCCAGGATTCTATATCCAACACAATTCTGTTTCAAATGTGAATGAGGAATAAAGATTTTCTCAGACAGACAAAAATTAGGACAATTCATTGCCAGCAGACCTACTCTGTAATAATGTTAAAATAATTTCATCATACAGAAGAAAAATGATATAGGTCAGGAACATGGCTGAACATAGAAGAGCATCAGAGTAGGAATAAATGGGGATAAAATAAAGTATTTAATTTTTCTCATTATTAATCTAAAAATTATTTCTTTTTAAAGCAATATTAGTAACAAGGTAGTGGGTGATTACAGCATATAGATAAGTGAAATGAATGAGTGCAGTGTCACTAGGGATGAGGGGGAGAAATTGGAAACACTCTGTTATAAGAGATCCAAGAAATCTGCATTCTATGTAATACAATACAGTGTTATTTGAAGGTGGACTTAAATTATTTTAAAATGTATATTGTAAACCCTAGGAAAACCCCTGAAAATTTTTTTAAGATTATGAATGATATACCAGGAGAAAAGATAAAATAAACTCATATAACATGCTCAATTAGAACTAGAGAATGCAAAAAAACCCAGGAATATAAAAGAACAAATGCAACAGATAGAAAACAGTTACAAAATAATAGATTTTTATACAACTGTATCAATAATCCCTTTAGATGTGAATGCTCTAAGCACACCAGCTAAAAGGCAAACATTGTCAGATTGGACACAAAAATAAAAAAGGCTGAACTATTTGCTGTTGATAAGAAATCAACTTTGTATATCAAGACTCAGATAGGTTAAAAGTAAAGAGATAGGGGATTTTTAGGATAATAAAACTATTCTGTATGATACTGTAATGGCGGATACGTGACATTATGCATTCGTCAAAACCCACAGGACTATACAACACAAAGAGTGAACTTTAACGTAAACTATGGACTTTAGTTAATAATAATGTATCAGTTTTGATTAGTCAATTGTAGCAAATGTACCACACTAATGCAAGATATCAATAACATGAGAAACTGTGTGTGAAACAGGAGTAGGGTACATGGGAACTCTCTGTACTTCTGACTCTGTAAAGCTAAAACTGCTCTAAAAATAAAATCTATTAATTAAAAAGAGCAAAGAAACCCCACATATATGGTGGGCACATAGCCAGCTTACTGTAATTGAACTAAACTTATACTGTAATTGAATTAAAACACTGTTGACACTGTTGGAATCACTCCTAATTCCTTGTTGGTTTTGGAGGTTTTTTTGTTTGTTTCTTTGTTTAGCATATGTGGCTATGGCCCACAACGAGACTCAGCAGCTCCCCACCACCTACCACACCTTCTTGTCCAACATCCAAGGGTCACCTTAGAACATCCAAGATCAGGCCAACCATGTGGGGGTGATGGCAGGTAACATCTATTCAGTGTCCCACAAAACTGTCTCCTTTAAGAAAGTGTCTGATGACCCCTCATTTCAAGCAAGGGTCAGTTGCAGAAAATAGAGTCTTAACATGGTGCAGTGGACTATCTTGTTAACAACATACTCCTCAACTGGTTGGTAGGTTTCCTTTTTTCTCAGCTAACCAAGTCTCAGAATGGTCAGGACCAAGGTATACAGGGAAGAACAGAACAAGCCAGGAAGCTTAGCTAACTAAGCACAAAACTCATTAAATTTATCCCTGTCATCAAGGTATGATATAGCCAGCCAGATGACATCTTCTTTTATGTTGAAATTAACCTGCTAGGCAAATCTAGTAGGTGGCTAGAAATGCAGTCAATTATAGTCATTTCCAGCTGGATAAAGATCTTTAACATTTTTGGCATAAACAGATAAATCCTGTTGTTTATCTCGCTGACAAGTAAAAAAATGATAGACTTTTCAGAACCTATCCAGAACTCACTTACAGCAGTTATAGTCTCATTCTGTGGTCATTGTGTTGCTACTGTTACTATATGGTCATAATAAATAGAAAAACCTTCAAGTGAGCAATGGTATGAATTGATGTCTATTACAGTTTTGTCTAAGCAGAGCTCATCAGTGGTATGTCTCATCATGCATGTTTGTACAGCGTGATTTTAATACCACCTTTAAATTCAATAAAATATATATTTGAAGTATATTAATTTTTTAAAAAAGTAAAGGAATGGAGACATATATACCATGATAACACTAATCAAAAAAGTTAAAGTAGCTGTACAAATTTTAGACAGAGCAGACTTTGGAACAAGAAAAACTAGTAGGGACAAAGAGGGAAATTATGTAATGATAAAGGGGTCAATTCTCCAAGAAGACACATCAACTCTAAATGTGTGTATGCATCTAACAACAGAATCTCAAAATACAAAAAGCAAAAACTGATTGAATTAAAAGGAGAACTATAGTATTATAGTATATTTTAATATACTGTCAGTAAGTTATAGATAAAGCAGACACAAAATCAGTAAGGATATAGATGACATAAAGAGTACTAGTAATCAACTTGACTTAATTGACATAATAAAGCAATCCATCCAACAACAGCAGAATATACATTCTTCTCAAGCTCACTGTGAAATTCACCAAGTAGGCCACATTCTGGGCCATAGAGCACACTTAAATAAATTTAAAAGAATACAAATTGTACAAAGTATCTTCTTAGATCACAATAGAATTATATCAGAAATCAATAACAGAAAGATAGCTGGAAAGTTCCTAAATATTTGTACAATACAACACACTTCTAAAGAATCCATAGGTCAAAGGAAAAGTTTCAAGAGAAATTTTAAAATATTTTTAATTAAATGAAAATGAAAATACAAATAACCAAAATTTGTGGATTGCACTAGTTTTTAGAGAGAATTATAGAGGATCAAATTCACATATTCAAAAAAACAAAAGATCTAAAGTAAATAACTTAAATTTCTACCTTAGAAAATTAGATAAAGAAGAACAAATAAAATTAAAACTAAAATGAGCAGAAGAAAGGAAATAATTTTTAAGAGGAGCAGAAATAAATGAAAGAAAAATATAGAGCCAAAACAAAACAGGAAAACAACAGAGAAAATCAAAAAATCACCAAAAACATCAACAATCTTCTAAGTGAAGTATCACAAGAATGGAAAAACAAACACTACATGTACTCACCATTATAGTGGCACTAATTAAGCAACACTTGTGTGTACATATGAAAGTAACATTGATTGGATGTCGGGCAGATGGAAGGGGGGAGAAGGAGATAAGTAAATTTACCCCTAATGAGATAGGCACACTTGTAGCTCTGACTTGGGTGGTGCAAAGGCAATATATGAAACCAAAGTGTACCCACATAATATTCTGAAATTTTAAAAAATCAACAAAAGTGATAGCCTATAGCCAAGATAACCAAGAAAAAGAGAGAGAAAACATGAGCTACAAATATCAGGAATAAAAGAGAGTTTATCACTACTGATCCCAAGGACATTGAAAAAATTATAATGGAATACTATAAACAACTCTATGCCCACAAATTTGATAACTTACATGAAATGTATCAATTTGATGAAATACACAAACTACCTAAACTTTCACAAGTTTAAATAGATAACCTAAGGAGTCTTACATGTATCCATGTACTCATACTAAATTGGAACTAATCGATCAACACTTACGTGCACATATGGAAGTAAAACTAAACGGAAATCAAGTAGGTGGGAGAGGTTATGGGTAAATTCACACCTAACAGGTATGATGTACACTATCTGGTTGAAGGGAGCACTTACAACTTTGACTCAAACTGTAGAAAAGCAAATTATGTAACCAAAATGTGTGTACCCCTGTAATATTTTGAAATTTAAAATATATATATATAAAATCACTAGTTTAAAACCTGAAAAAGGAATCACTAAGCCCAGATGATTTCTTTGATCAATTCTACCAAACATTTAAGAAAGAAAAAATACCAGTAATCCACACTCTCTTCCAGAAAAGAGGAGAAAAGCATTCTCGATTCTTTATATGAGGCCATCATCACCCTAATACCAAAGCCAGATAAATACATTACTAGAAAAATAACTACAGATCAATATCACTCATTAATGTAGGCAAAAATATCCTTAATAAAATACTAGCAAATAGAACCCAGCAATATGTAAAAAGAATATTATAGCAGATCAAGAAGGGCTTATTCCCAGAATGTAAGACTTATTCAATATTTGTAAATCAATGTATTATAATTGATCATAGTAACAGATTAAATATAAATTAGATCACATCAATAGAAGTAAAACAATAATTTGAAAAATTTAATGCCACTTTATGATTAAAACATTTTAAAAATTATGAATAGAAGGTAACTTCCTTAACCTGATAAAGGGTATATAGGAAAACCTACAGTTAACAGCATACCTAATGATGAGAAAATAACTACATTCACCTTAAGATTGGGAATGAGAAAAGCTCGTTCCCTCATTACTCCTTTTCGATATAATAATAGAAATTCTATTTAGTGCAAGACAAGCAAAACTAAGTAAATAAAATTATACATATAGAAAAAGGATAAATAAAAACCATCTTTTTTTTGTAGAGGAAATGACTGTTTATGTAGAAAACTCCAGAGAATCTTTAAAAAAAAACCTGTAAAATTAATAATTAATTATAATCAATTTACTATGTACCAGTAATAAACAACTGGAATTACAAAATAGAAAGCCCACCTAACATGCATGCTATACATCCATATGTCCGATAAGGGGATGATAACTAGAATCTATATAGAACTCAGGAAAATCAGCAAGAAAACATCAAACAACCCCATTAAAAAGTGGGCAAAGGACATGAACAGAAACTTTTAAAAAGAAGACAGACTAATGGCCAACAAACATATGAAAAAATGTTCAACATCTCTAGTCATCAGGGAAATGCAAATCAAAACCACAATGAGATATCACTTAACTTCAGTGAGAATGGCTTTTATCAAAATGTCCCAAAACAATAAATGTTGATGTGGATGCAGAGAGATAGGAATGCTCATACGCTGCTGGCGAAACTGCAAACTATTTCTATGGAAAGTAATATAGTAATATGGAGATACATCAAAGAACTAAAAGTAGAACTACCATTTGATCCAGCAATCCCACTATTGGGTATCTACCAGCAATACCACTACTGGGTATCTACCCAAAGGAAAAAAAAAGACGTTCTGTAAAAAAGACATCAGCACTAGAATGTTATAGCAGCACAATTCACAATTGCAAAGATGTGGAAACAACCCAAGTGCCCATCAATACATGAGTGGATTAATAAAATATGGTATAGGTATATCATGGAGTACTACTCAGCCATAAAAAATGGTGAACTACCTATTGCATTATCCTGGATGGAGCTGGAACCCATTCTTCTAAGTATCACAAGAATAAAAAAATAAACGCCACCTGTACACACCATTAAATTGATACTAATTGATCAACACTTATGTGCACACACGGGAAGTAACATTCATAGGGTGTCAGGCAGGTAGGAGGGGGGAGGAGGGGATGGGTAAATTCACATCTAATTGATGTGGTGTGAGCTGTCTGGGGGATGGGCACACTTATAGCTCTGACTCAGGCGGTGCAAAGGCAATTCATGTAACCAAAGCATTTGTACCCCCATAATACTCTGAAAAATAAAATAAAATAAAAATAAATAAATTAAAAAGCAAAAACATTTACAATTGGACACAAAATAAAATATGTGCAGGATCCATTTGTAGAAAACTACAAAACACTAATCAAGGAAGATTTAAATAAATGGAGAAATATTTCCTGTTCGTCAAGTGGAAGACTCATTGTTGTTATGTCAGTTCTTTCTAATTTGATTTATAGACTCAGTGCAATCCCAGTCAAAATCCCAGCAAGTTTTATGTAGGTAGCAACAAACTGACTCTAACTCCGATATGAAGTAGCAAAGATCTTAGAATAGCCAACACTGTACTGAATAAGAACATAGTTTCAAGATTAACAGTACCTGACTTAAAGGCTTTAGTATCCAAGATAGCATAGCGTTGGTGAGAGAAAAGACAAATGGAACAGAGAATAGAATGGTCAAATAGGCCAACACAAATAGAGCCAACTAGTTTTTTAGAAAAGTGCAAAGGCAAATAAAGGAAAAATGATAGTTTATTTTAGTAATGGTGCTGATAACTAGAATCTATATAGAACAGTTGGATGTCCATATTGGGGGCTGGAAGAAATCTTAGACACAGACCTCACACCTTACACACAAATTAATTCCAAATGGATTATAGACCTAAACATAAAATGCAAAATTATAAAACTTCTAGGAAAATATAAGAGAAAAATCTGTGTGACTTTGGGTTTGGTGATAAGTTTTAGACACAATGTTAAAGGCATAATTCATAAAGGAAAAAATGGTTCAGTTGGACTTTATTTACATTAAAAAGTCTTGCTCCGTGAAACGACAAGCTGCTAATTGGGAAAAAATATTTCCAAATTACATATCTGATAAATAACTGATAACCATAATGTACAAAGAACTCTTAAAATGCAACAATGATAAAAAAGCAGTAATACTTTGAATGATGGCTCCCAAAAGACACGTCTATCTCCTAACCCTTGGAACTTGTGAATGTGACCTTATTTGGAGAGTCTTTGCAAATGTAATTAAGTTAAGGATCTCAAGATGAGATCCAATGACAGTGTCATAAGAGAAAGTTAGAGGGAGATTTGAAGCACTGACTCACAGAGGGGAAGGCCATGTAAAGACAGAGGCAGATTGAAGCAATGGATTTCTAAGCTAGGAATTCCAAGAATTGCTGTGTAACTACCAGAAAGTAGGAGAAAGGAATGAAATGGATTCTTTCTCAAAGCCTCCAAAAGGAACCAACCTTTCTGACATCTTGATTTCAAACTTCTGGCCTGCATATCTGTAGGAGAATAAATTTATTTTGTTGTAAGCCACCCGGTTTATTATAGTTGCCCTAGGATACTAATACACAACACTATTTTTTAGATGAGAAAAATATAATATATGAACAAAGATCTCATGCATGGAGATATACAGATGGCAAATAGGCATATGAAAGGATGCACAAAATAAGTTGCCATTAAGGAAATACAAATTAAGACAATAATTATTTACCATTACATACCTATTAGAAGGGCTAAAATACCAATTGCTGGTGAGGATGCAACTGGATCTCTCTCTCATATATTGATGTTGGGAAAGCAAAATGATGCAGCTGCTTTGAAAACAGTTTGGCATTTCTTATAAAGCTAAACATAGTCTTATCATATGATCCAGCAGTTGTGCTCCTAGATATCTATCCAACTGATTTGAAAACTTCATGTTAACACAAATAATTGCACATAAATGCTTATATCAGCATTATTCATAATTACCAAAAACCAAGATGTCCTTAAAAGGTGAATGAATAAAAAACTGTGGTATATACATACTATAGAATACTATTTAGCAATAAAAATAGTAAACTATCAGTCCATACAATAACATGGATGAATCTTAAGTGCATATTGATAAGCAAAAGCAGCCAATGTGAAAATGCTGCATGTCGCATGCTTTATGTGACATTCTAGGAAAGACACAGCTATGGAGACAGATCAGTAGCTTCCAGGGTGTTGGGGGAAGTTACTGAATAGATGAAGCACAGGGAATTTTTTAGAATGGTGAAACTATTCTGTGTGCTACTGTAATGGTGAATATGAGACACTATGCATTTTTCAAGGCCCGTGGAACATTAAAGCACAAGAGTGAACCTTAATATATACAAATAAAAATCAATTCAGAGATCGTAGTATCCCGGGATGGAAAGCAGACTGTGACAAAAGAATGTAACTGCATTAAAAATGTATGAAATGATGTCACTGAAAAGGATAGGGAAAAACAAGTGCTGACCTAAGTAACTTTGGAAATGAGTGGAAACTTAAGACTAAAGAAAAAAGAAACTGTATAAGGGTTCTGTATTCTAGTTGGTAGAGTTGTTTCTCACAAGGCTAACAATCTGAAATCAATATAGTGGGATTGAATAAATAAGTACTAATATAGGAGTTGGACAGTGGGAGCCAATTTTATCATAGAAGTAAGCAAAGGGGAATGGCTAGAATGAATCATGTGATACTAGATTAGAATTGGAGACATAAGTAAGACTCATGTTTAGCTTTATATAGATATAGATGGACAAATATGGAAATAGCTATAGATATATTTGCATACATGCTTAGGATACAGACATTTTTCAAGCTCTATCTGCTGAGAAGTCTTAGAAGCAATAGATTGTAGTACCAAGGAAACATTTTGATCAATAAAATAACCTAATATTCGGTTATAACCCAAAATATAAAATAAATATACATGAGTTCATATTGATATAAATGATTGAACAAATAAATAAATCAAAGGGAATAGATAAATATTTTGTGCAGAAAAATTAATTCTAAATAATTTATGTAGATATTCCACCTGCAAGGAGATAGAGGAAAACTCTCCACCCTTTAAGTGTGGGCTGAGCATAGTGACTTATTCCCAAAGAGTATTATATGGAAAGGATGGGGAAAAAGTAACTTTACGTGGAGAAACTTGACAAACATCACTTCAACCAGGTGGTCAAGATGAATATCATCAGTGATAAGTCATGTTGATAGCATGCTCCCTTAATATAATGTGATAAAAATAGCACTTTACTTCTGAGGTCTTCTTCTCAAGAATCCATAATGCCAGTCTAATCATGAGCAAAACATCAAACACACCGCAATTGAAGGACATTATACAACATACCTGACAATTACTCCCCAAAACTGTCAAGAGCATCAAAAACAAGTGATGTCTGAAAAACTGTCACAATCTGGAGGAGCCTGGGAGAAATGATGATTAAATGCAATGTGATATCATGAATGGGATCCTAGGATAGAAAAAGGACATTAGGAAAAAAATGAATTAAATCTCAACGAAGCATGGATTTCAGGTAATAATAATGTATTGATATTGGTTCATTAGTTGTGATAAATGTTTCATATTAATGTAAGATATTAACAATAGGGGAAAGTGAACATTGAGTATAAGGGAAAGAAACCCTCTGTACTATCTGCAACTTTTTTGTAAATATAAAACTATTTTAATTAATATTATTTAAAAATAAAGGTTTTTAAACAAGCATGAATGTTGCAACTTGTGGTACACTTAGTGTCCTCCAGTGTCTGGTTCTCCCATTTAGCCACTGCTGCCTGGGGGGTTCTCAGGGCTGACAGCAGGGAGAGGGTTCTGTGGGGCCCCTGGTTCTGATGTGGGAAGTTCCTTTGGATCTTACTCAGTGTCCTTACCTTACCATGGGACAGGGCCTATACAATTGCATCTGCTGACCCTGAGGCCAACACTCTGGTCCAATAATCTCAGCTCCCAGAGTCCACACTGGGGAAATTCAGACAGCACTAAATCAAGTGACCCCTGTCTGAGTCCCACCAAGGTAGAAAGCAGAGGTTGGACTCTGCGTGAACTTTGTGGTTCTTATGTTACATCATGGCAGGGCCTGAATTCCTCCATCTTCTGACCTGACACCTCCTCACTCATATCAAAGCCTTCACTACCCTGAGATGTCAGAAGTGTAAGTAAAGGGAAGATACTTCCTGTGACCTCTGCTTAGGGCCTCCCAGGACTGACAACAGGGATGGTGCTCTGAGCTGACCTCTTTGTTTTGGAGGAGGAAGTACCCTTAGAGCTCACTTAGATTTCTAAACTTGCCTCCTAGACAGTCCTGTGACTCTTCCCTCTGCTGAACTGAGTTGGCCAGCTTTCAACCAAGGCCAACTCCCTATCGTCCCCAACATTGCCACCTCCTACCTACCCCAGCCGCAAGAGGGTGAAGTGAAGCGGTCCCTCCTATTATAACACCCATGCCTGGAGCTCCCAGGGCTGACACCAGGGGCTGGGCTCTGGGAGAAGCAGTCTGTTCTGGTGTGGGTGGTTCCCACAGACCTTTCTCAAGGTCCTCACCTTTACTTCTATTAGGGTCTGGGATTCTTCCCTTTGCTGTCCTAAAGCTGATACTCTGGTCAAGTGTCCTTACCTCTCAGTGAAAGGCAACAAAATTTACTGCAGATCCTTTGAAAATGTTGAGAATTCCTGGTGTAGATTTTTTTAAATTTTATAACTCAAATAAGAGGTATTACAACAATAAAAATGGAGCTTTGGACCTCATATATTCCCAGCACCCCAAATCAACTGGACAATGAACTATACCATCTGCAGTAATTCTCAACCTATCCTGCAAAATGTTTGCACCTAGAGTTAGTACCTTACTCCAGGCAGTATCTGGTGGCAGCATAGACCACCAAACAGAGCCACAGGACATCTGCACTATGGCTGCAAAGAACTCAGGAAACAAGGGAGGTAGGCTAAGGTGGGGATTGCATTTAGATCTTTTTTCAAGACATATCCACAATCAACCCTTTATTTGCAAAGTCACCGAGGGACTTAGCCTAAGGGAATTTCCCCTCCAATTTTTTACTGCTTATAGCTACACTTTATATCCCGTTATTCATTGGTACTCCCTGGCCTGTTTCAACTGTCATCATTCACCATCCTCTCCACACACATAACACCAAGCTCAGTGGTGGAAGGGCACTGTGTACAAAAGAAGAAGTACCCTCCTCCAGCAGGCATCAAGGCAGCTCACAGCTGCAGTACGCTGGCAAGGATGCACAGCCCACCAAAGTGGCGAAGAGAAATAGCTCTCCCAGGTTCCATCAAAAACATCACTCAGTGACACATGACAGCTAGCTATACTCTGCCTGACAGTGAGTAGGGGAGATTCTAATGTAGGATAGGGTAACAGGCATGCTTGTGGTTCCTTCATACAGTAGATCTTCCCACTCAGGTCACCCTATAACTTCAGACTATAATAATAATTCAGAGATTCCTCAAGCTACTCTTCTAAGTAGTCTAGGACCCTCCAAGATGCCACACCTTCTCTCTTTCTGGTTCATTTTCAAGTACATGCTGAATTCCACATTCAGAATCCTGACTGCCAGCCTGCCCTGGGCTATCTGAACTTGGTTTAGCATGTGGTCTCTCTCATGGACTTTGGAAATTGTTATATCCTCCTCCTAATGTTTCTCACTAACTGAGGGTTTCCTCTCTGGACAATTTCCTGGGACCTAGTCATTCTGACCTAGTCATTCTGCTTCTCAAAGTAAAAGGAAAAAAATCTCATTGACATATAAGAATTTTAAAGCCTGCCCTTGGTATCCGGTACTGAAGACATCACTGCAGGATGGGGTATTAAATTAATTTTTATTAACATATTAAAAACATGGAAATACAAAATAAAATAACAGTGAGAATGTATTTTCACCCAAAATATTGAACAAAAATATTTAAAATTGATCAAACTAAATTCATGTTGAGAGTTTAGGATATTTACTACATTAATATGTGAGAATATAAATTGGTATAGCATTATTGGAACAAAATTTCAGCACCATTCGTAAAAATTTACAATCATCACACTATTTCCACTTTAAAAAAATTTGCAGTCTTCTGTGTCCTTCCAATAAGAAAACATCCCATTTGTCCAAGAATTTATGTTTAATAATGCTGATATTAATTTTATTAGCCATAGCAACAAAGGGAAAACAACTTATATGCATCAGGAAGAGAATGGTTAAATCAATTACAGCACATATGCACTTGAGAATTCTAGGGAGTGGTTAAAAGAGTAGGGTGTATCTATATGTGTTCTCACAGAAAGATCCTGCATTTATTTAATTATGTGACAAGGGTAAGAGGCAGAACAATATGTACACCATTATCCAGGAATGGTAATAACACATGGTATATTTTTCTAGTATGTCTATGTAAGGAAAAGCACAATATATATTTTAAAATAATATTCACAATATTTTAAACTGTGACTATTTCTGAGGGGGGTTGAATTTTGGAGGAATGCAATAAGGAAACAGATTTGTGATTTATCCATATTGTCAGAGATTTTTGCAGCAAGAATATGGTCACTATTACATTTGTAATGAAAATGTTTCAATTAAGACAAAGCAGAAATAGCTGTGTACTATTCAGATAAAGTAACTGTAAGAGGATGTAATGGAAGAAGCCTGAAATCTGAAAGATTTAAAACAACAAACGTTTATTTCTTGTGCACATAAAATCTGATGTGGGTAGGTCCCCCACCTACCAGGCTACTGTCAGGCGACCCAGGGATCCCGGCTACTTTCATCATGTGGTTCCACATCTCAACATGGGATCTCTGGATTTGCTGCTGAATAGACCAAAAAGCATAGAAGTGGAATACTGACTCTCAAATGCCTTGGCCTAGAAGTGAGAGGCATTGTTTTTGTTAATATTTCAGTGGCAAGAGTAGCCAAATGGCCCTTCCTAACTACAAGTGGATTGGAAATGTAGTCTCCCATGTGTCCAGAGAAGACAGCAAGACACAATGTAGATCAACACTTGCAGACTCTCCATAAACAGTTATGTGGTAAGTGATTGGTAAGGTGAAACTCTTATATTTGTTGTAGATATAATTTCCTCTTCATTCTTGGAGAAGGCTCTGAGAAGGCCAAAACCACCTTGCAACTCCCCAAATATTTCTAGTGCCTACTATGTAACAAGTATTTTCAGATACAGAATCATATCAGTTTTCTGAAGAACCCTTTAAGAATTATCAACAGTGAGCGTTTACCTTTCTTTATTCAGTAGCACCTTTCTGTGCTTACCTTTACAGTATTCTCAACACACTGAGAATTTTCTTCTTCCTTTCACTACATGAGCAAAATCATAACTTATGAGTATCTGCTACTCACCACTTGAAGAATATGTCTGAACACTTGTACGGGTGTCTTTACATATACTAAAAAAACCAAGATTTTCCCCTGGGGCATATACAGACAAGAGTTAGCTGAAGCATGGAGATTATTTTTACATTTCTCGCAAAGGCCAGCACACTAGGAAAACATTTTCTGCATTGGTGGTAGACTAAATTAATTGCTACAAAAAGATGTCCGTGTACTTTTCCCTAAAAACTGTAAATATGTTATGGTACATGGCCAAAGGCATTTTGCAGATCTATTAAGGTTATGAAATTAATATTTAAATAGGTAGATTATACTGAATTATCATGGTGGGCTCAATCTAATGACATGGGAACTTACAAGCAGAGAACTGACTCTGGCTGGAGGCAGAAAAGAGATGCGGCAGAAGGGAAGTTAGCAAGATTTCAAGTGTGAGAAGGATCAACCTACAATTGCTGACTCAGGATGAATGAGCCCACATACAAGGACTGGAGAGAGATCTCCAGGAATTATGGTTGCTCCAGCTGAATGCAGCCAGAAAATAGGGCCTTAGCCTTACAACTGCAAAAAAACTGAAATCTGCCAACAAGCTGAATGAGCTTGGAAGGAGATTCTTCCCAGGGCCTTGTGAGAAGAGCCCAGGCTCTGATAGGTTGGTATGGGCCTTGTGAAACCCAGAGCAATCAGCAGAGCCAACCTGGATTTCTCATTCACAGATATGAAATAATAAATATGCATTTCAAAATGCTAAATTTGTGGTAATTTGTTACTGCAGCCATAGAAATTTACCACAGCCTCTAGGGTTTGTTAGAATCCAGCCTGTGTAGATGGTAGCTACATAGTTACTTCCTTGATCCTTCCTCATTGACCACTTCTAAGGGAGGTTTGCGTTTTTGATCACTTAGTTAAAATCACTCATCGGTGTATGGATTTACTTGCCACTTGCAAATAAGTTACCAGATTACATTCTCCTCTCTTTGTAGCCTCATCTGCTTTCTAAACTTCCTCTCAAACTTCAGGGATATCTTTCAAAAACCAGTAGATTTTGTGCCAAATCTGACTCTGCTCACAAGCAGATTTGGAAAAGACATTTTGAGTGTGGGGGTAGCACCCAGAGAAGATGAGCAGGCCTGTAAACTTCATTGTCAAAGTAAAAAGTTACATGGAAGTGTTGTTGTTATCAGAGGGGTTCCAAAGTGAGTGATGTGATGTGACAGACGGGGGACATCTGCAGGGAGTTGGAGTGCTCGAAGTCAGCATAAAGGAAGGTTATTCTGAGCTTTCATTCCCACAGGAAGCAGGGTGTAGCCATCATGGAAAGACAAAGGGAAGAGCTGGACAGCAGGTCAGCATTGAGATTTGAGCACAAGGGCCCACTGGGACAGACTCAAGGGAGAGTGATATAATTTAAGAAGTGCTAGATCTGATCTCATGTGCCAGCAGCTGGACAAAATCAACTCTCAAAGAACACTGGGGCTAGGGGTGGGTGGACCCTAGGCAAATGAAGCCCATGCGCAGTCCCCAAATGATGTTTAATTCTTATTTCATCTTTTATTTGTTTTACCTGGGGTTAGTACATTGGCCCCAGATTTCTTCTTTTCAATGCCTGGAGACATTGTGTAGTAATGAGAAAAGAAATGAATTAAGAGACACAAGATCAGCTTAGGCAAGGAGGAGTGGGAACAATGCGGACTCTAGATAAATTTAGACCAGGGGTCTAGTTACAGCATTATTACTTATGTGTCAGGTGAACCTGGGAAAATTGCAAAGTTCTATGAGCCTCAGATTCTTAATCTGTCAGATAGGTTTGATAAATACTCCTGTTGTCCCTGGCTCATATATTCCTTGTAAAGTAGGAATTTTTGGAGGCACTTATAAGGGAAAATTCATTTGTATAGGTAATAGGTTTCATAGGCCAAACTAAGATGACTGCTGGAGCATTTCCTGGCCTGGCCTTCTGATAAGACATAAGTCAGCACACTTATGTAACCATTATGTCATCTCCTGTGTAAAACCCATGTGATCATGCTTTTACTTGGCATATTGCCACTATTGTTCTGAGCCATATATAAGCATTCGCCATGTTCTTGCTGTGGCGGCATCACCCCAACAATAAAGAATTATTTTTTATCTGCCTATTGCCGCTTGTCTCTTTCAATTCCCGGAACCTGCACCAGTACCATCTCTGGCTGCAAAGCTCCCTCCCTACGTTTGGTGTAACCAGCAGGATTCAGTGGGGAAAGTGTCCCTTCTGCCAGTAGGGGAAGATACGTGGCCTCCCACGGGCTTGTGGAACCCAGTGGCAGCAGTCCTCATGTCGTGGGCCCCTGCCATGGAGTGGGAGCAGGTGGAGTGTATGCCTGCCACCCTGGAAAAGGCCTTGCAGACCCTGGAAGAGTCGTTGCAGCCTAGGGAATGAGCAGCAGCTGGTCACGTGGGCTGGCTGTTTCTTACAATTCTCCATGAGTAGCATGAAGATACCTTAGGGTGAGAAGCCCAGGTAAGAGAATTACAGGTGACAGAAGAGAATTTGGAAGCCAAGGTACAGGCTTTGGAGAAGGAGATAATGAGTGTTTCAGCCATGGATGCCGATGAAACTGCAAGTTGCAACAGACTGAGGGCAGGGCTGTTGAGTGCCCACCCAGTTGTGAAACAAAGAATGGAGCATGCAAACCCATGGACCTCTGGGGGCAGGGGGGTGGCACAGGGCATGCTCATGGTAATGAAGCATACTTCATACTCTGCTTACACATCTGTGGAGCTGTGGGAACAGGTGAAGCAGTGCAGACAATGCCCTAGGGAAACCAGGCCTGCCTGGTTGTTGCATTTATGGGTTGAAGGGACGGACAGCGTCCTGTGTTTCCCAAGGGAGATGGAACAATTGGCATCCATAACTATACATCCTTCCCTGAGGCAGAGGCTATAGACAAGTAGCCACTGAGGTGGGGCAGACCACTCCTTGCTTGAACGGCTCATGGCTGCCACACACACACAGTATGGGATGACCCCGGAGAACTACCCAAAACCGTGAGTAAGTGGACATCATACACAGACTTAATTCAGATTCTTGGGGAATTGGGGATGCGCCAAGCCATTTTTACGATAAATAACTGGTGGGAGCCCTATGAGGAGCACTTTACTATGCTCATGCATGACCTAATCTTAGCCACAGCTCCTCCCAGTTCTTTTAGTTCACTGGCAGCTGTGCTCACTCTCTATGTGGGGAAGTGGATATATGAGGTCACCACTACTATGGCAGCTTTGGGAGATGCCTAAGAGCAGAAAGAGGGAAAGGGACAAGTGTGTATGCTACAAAGACCCAAGAAGGGCCCACGAACTCAGGGCCCCCTGCAGAAGATGTCAGTACAAGGGGCCCAGAAGGTGTCTTGAACCCAGATGTGGCTAGACCTCCTACTAGCAGGAGTAGATAAAGAGAAAATAGATGAACAGCCTAATGAAGTATTGCTGGCTTTGTAGAATCAGCTGGGTCCCCACCAGCGATTCATAAAATCATCCAAGAAGGGGAGAATTGAGGCACCCACCAAAGGGACCAATAACATGTGGCTGTAAGATTTTATGGGCGAGGCCCCCCTTTTTAATATGGATTAGGGGTCAGGCCAAGGCACCCAGTTAGAGGGGACCTCGGATGACCAGAGGCCACACGTGAAACTTGCTATTCATTGGTCCCCTACAAATGTACAGCAGGTCTGGCCTTGGTGGACATGGGAGCTAATTGCTCCCTAATCTATGGAAACCCTGGGCGGTTTACTGGACCAACAGCCTATATAGATGGCTACGGTGGGTGAACTGTTAAAGTTAAGCAAGTAACTATTCTATTGGGGATAGGGTGTATGGCTCCAAAGCCTTACACTGTGTGTGTCCCCTGTGAAGGAATATATTCTGCGTGTTGATATCCTGCATGGTCTAACCCTAACTACCTCCGTGGGTGAGTTTCACCTCCGAGTTAGGATCATGAAGCAGATGGTGCGTGGCCACCCCCATCACCCACCACAGGTTTTTCCCACACCTCATCACGTGATATGCACCCGACAATATCATTTTCCCAGGGGACATGAAGAAATTTCACGAACCGTATTGCAACTGGAAAAGGCCAGCATAGTGCGCCCTGCTTACAGTCCATTCAACTCTCTTGTTTGGCCTGTTAAGAAACCAGATGGAACTTGGAGAATGAAAGTAGACTATTGGGAACTGAATAAAGTGACTTCCCCATTGCATGTGGCAGTGCTTTCCATACTGGATCTGATGGATCAATTGACTTTGGTTCTTGGGCTGTACCGCTATGTGGTGAACCTGGCCAATACCTTTTTCTCCATACGCATAGCTATGGACAGTCAAGACTAGTTTGTCTTCACATGGGAAGGACAACACTGGACATTTATTGTATTACCACACGGTTACCCCCACAGCCCAACCATATGTCATGGTTTGGCCACATGGAGTCAGCCATCCGTGGTGTACTTGTTTCTTTATATTGATGATATAATTTTAACCTCTGATTCCCTTACAGATCTAGAAGAAGCTGCTGCCAGCCTTCAAACCTCGTTGGAACAGTGGGGTTGAGTGGTGAATGACTCCAAGGTCCAGGGACCTGGCTTGTTGGTCAAATTCTTGGGTGTTGTTGGGTCAGGTAAGATGAAAACAATCCCCAAGGCAGTTATAGATAAGATTTGAGCCTTCCCTCAACCCACTATAGTAAAACAGTTACAAGTGTTTGTGGGGCTCTTCTGGTATTGGTGTATATTCATTCCCTACTTTGCCCAACTGTTATGGCCATTGCATTCATTATGTAACAAGGGGACACAGTGGGACTGGTCCCTGGAGGCAAAGGCCTCTTTTATGGTAGCCAAGAGGATTGTTGCACAAGCCCAGATGCTACAAGTGGTTGACCGCTCACAGCCGTGCAGCCATTTGACCTCGATGGGACAGTCAACTCAAGTGGGATGGGCTGAGGTTTGTGGGAGCACCAGCATGAGCAGTGAGTCCCTATTGGGTTTTATTCCCAGACTTGGAAGGGCTCCCAAGAGCGCTATTCCTTGGTGGAAAAGCAGTTGGTAGCTGTGTATGCCACCCTTCAAGCCTGTGGAGCTGTAACTGGGAAGGCTGAGGTGCTAGTGGGCACCGCATATCCTGTAGCAGGATGGGTGAGGTCGTGGATAACCAGCCCACAATCAGGGATAGCCCAGATGCCTAACCTGGTGAAGTGGGGAGCTTACTTGGAGCAACAAGCAGAGTTTAGCTCCAGCCCCTGGACTACAGAGTTGCAGAAAGTACGGGGCCTTGTTGAATTTGTGTCTGATGCTGACCTCCAGATCATGGTAATAGCAAGGGAAGAGAGCCTGTACCTTGAAGGACGGGGTCCCCCTCCTGTGGAGACACAGTATACCAATGGGTCCAGTTGCGGCCCCTCAGCCCTATGGACAGTGGTAGCTGTCCAGTTGGATCATGATGACATTTAATTTGAAATGGGACAGGGGCAGAGCAGACGATGGGCTGAATTGCATGCCACTGTCATTCACTAACCATCCCATTTGCAGGTCTGCACTAATAGTGGGACCATTTTTAAGGGCCTCACTGGTTACCTACATGGAAAGCCTAAGGTTGGCTAGCAGGGCACTGTCCAGTGTGGGTGGCTTTGTCTTCCTACTCGTTGGATGGGAAGGTGCACTTGGGGACAGCCATACATCCTGGGGAAAGTCCTCCCCACCTTTATCAAGAAGCCACATAATTGGGATGCCGTGTTCTCCTGCTGGCACCAGGTGAAACGGATTCCATGGTGGTTCTACCCAGTAGCCAACTTTTTTCCTGGAGGTGAAGCCATTAAGGTAGAAATAGAAGTGAATGCCCTAGCAGAACATACTTCTTGGGCCATAAGTCAAACCAGACAGACCTTGACCCTCCTAGTGGATGAAGTCACCCAAATGAGAAATGTGGTTTTTCAAAAACCTTACTGCTCCTTACTGCAGCTCAAGGGGGCACATGCGCAGTCATACATATTGAAAGCTGTGCCTATATACCTAACCACCAGGAAGATATCTCCTCTGCATTGAAGGAAGTTGATGGTGAGGTAGCAGTCATCCTACAGTTAACTGGAGACCCATTAGAACAATGGTGGGGGAGGAGGGGACGGGTATATACATACACAAAGAGTGCGATGTGCACCATCTAGGGAATGAATATGCTTGAAGCTCGAACTTGGGGGGAGGGGGAAGGGCAACATACATAACCTAAACATCTGTACTCCCATAATATGCTGAAATAAATAAAAAAAAAACAATGATGAGGACGCCTCTCATCATTTTGGCTTTGGACCCTTTTAGTGTTAGGTGCCACTTGCTGTAGTCTGGTAATATTATGCTGTTACCTGTATTGTTGTTGTGACATTTGAGCCCAGGGGGCCTCCTAATGGGCCTGTGTGTGGGCTGTGAAACCTGTTGCCTGGGGTGGAATGTAAGGGAAAATTCATTTGTATAGGTAATAGGTTTCTAAGATGACTGCCGAGTGTTTCCAGGCCCAGCCTTCTGGTAAGCCAGCTTTCTGGTAAAGCATGAGTTAGCACACTTATGTAACCATGATGTCACCTCCTATGTAAAACCCATGTGATCACGTTTTCACTTGGCATGTTGCCACTATTGTTTTGAGCCATATATAAACGCTCACCATATTCTTCTGTGGCAACATCATCTTGACAATAAAAAATATGTCTCATCTACCTGCTGCCGCTCGTCTCTTCCTTCAATTTCCAGAACCTGCTCTGGTACCCTTACTGCCCACAGAGCTCCCTCCCCACAGCACCTGGCACAAAGCCTGGTATATACTGAGTTTTGATGTGTTTTAGTTATATTTATTTTGACCCCAGAACCTACCAGTCTCCCCTCTTTTTTGTTTGTTTTATTCTGTTTTGTTCAGAAAATGTCAGAGTATTTGCAGCCCAATAAGATATAGCACAGCAAATCAGCCAAAATGTTGCTTAGCAGGTTAAACTAAGTTACTTGCTATAGAACTTTTTTAAGGATATGTTATTTATTATCAGTATGAAGGAGTCTTACACAGTTTGATGCAACTCAAAACTCCTAGAAATTTTGTCAAGTTCTATTAATATCTCAGTCCCTTCCTTCCATCTGCCCTTCCATCCAAACCACCTGTATTTGCAATTATTTTATCCCCATAAAAATATAGTTTTAGCTTATAGTTTGCCAAATTACATACAAGATCACCTAATTTAAATTCCCATTTAATGGATGGGCTATGCCTCTCCCAGCTTACTACAAAGATTGCCAGCACAATGGCTATTGAGCATTCTGTCTCATAGGAGTATCACCATTATTCCTCACTCTCTTATGATAATGTTCATATATCACCTTTTCATCCACTGTGTTCACCTGCACTAAAAGTACAGGACAGTTTCCATTTGTGCCCCAGGTGGAGATTTCCCTCTGGTTTATTCGTGATCTAAAACTAACTGCTAAAAGCAGTTTTTCATCCCAGCCATTAGTCTCTCAATTGTGAAACGCATCATCTGAGATTTTGGCCTCTGCCCCCCGCTCCCAGATACTCATGTGACCCACCACTCAGCTTAATTTAAATTACCTCATATTGAAGGACTTGAAGTTTCCCAAGGCCCAAAACCCCTTGCCATAGGGTATTTTATACTGCTCATCTGAAACCCCCAACTCCTCATACCTTCTTTCGACTTGTTCTTTTGGTTAAGGATTATCTCACCGCTGTGGACTGAATGTTTGTATCCTGCAGAAATTCATATATTGAAGCCTAAATCCCCATTGTAATGGTATTTGGAGATAGGGCTTCAGGAGGGTAATTAAGTCATGAGGGTAGAGCCTTCATGAATGGGATTAGTGCCCTTATAAGGGGATGAAGAGACCAGAGTTCTCTCCACCATGTGAGAATACAGTAAGACTGTAAGGCAATAAGAGAGCCTTTACCTTTACCAAAAACTGGACCTGGCAACCTGACCCCAGACTTCCAACCTCCAGAACTATGAGAAATAAATGTTTGATGTTTAAACCACCCAATCTATGATAATTTGTTATAGCAAGCTGAACTAAGTCACTCACCCACCGTCTTCCTTTCATGATGGCTGCTCCAAGACTTTAAATTTCTATGGGCAGGGATGATTCTTGTTCAGATTAGCATTCCAGGTACTAACAAAAGCCTCCCAAAGAGTAGATGCTCAATTATTGTTTCAGAAAAAAAAATAAGCTCCTCAAAACAAGGTCTCATTTATCATGATTTAATTTCTCCTACATTCCTAAATAAACTAAATATATCTAGGTGTGTATATGTATGTATGTATACACATATGTTACAAAATAACATACTAAAATTAATAAGTGAAACCAATAATTTATAATCTTTTATTTTTTCTCCATTTCTTGATCCCAACTATTACAATGCTGAATTCTTTTACATTTCCAAGAAAATGCTTAATTTACTGCCATACAATCTTATTTCAAATCACTAAGTATGATGGAACATTTCCTAATTTGTTTTACAAAATAATAAAACTCTTACTTTTAAATTTGATTCACAGCAATAAATATTTGAGTAATGTCATTCATAACCTTATATTTTGAAGGTACTTAAATCTTCTAATAAAAGTAAAAATACTTCTAAAAAATTATTAACAGGCCGGGTGCGGTGGCTCACGCCTGTAATCCTAGCACTCTGGGAGGCTGAGGCGGGCGGATTGTTTGAGCTCAGGAGTTCGAGACCAGCCTGAGCAAGAGCGAGATCCCGTCTCTACCAAAAATAGAAAGAAATTAATTGGACAACTAAAAAAAAAATATAGAAAAAATTAGCCGGGCGTGGTGGCACATGCCTGCAGTCCCAGCTACTCAGGAGGCTGAGGCAGTAGGATTGCTTGAGCCCAGGAGTCTGAGGTTGCTGTGAGCTAGGCTGACGCCATGGCACTCACTCTAGCCAGGGCAACAAAGTGAGACTCTGTCTCAACAACAACAAAAAAATTATTAACAATACAGAACAGAACAGGCAAATAAACATGTTATAGATTGTGTTG
>CAUYSK010085140.1:0-36254 GCA_963575035.1 Avahi laniger | reverse complement strand
TTCAGAATCACACCAGTAAAGCCATGTTTCATTTTCTATTACAATTTTCCAAAGAAATGCCTCAAAATTTTGATCTCACGTGTTTAAAATTTCTATTGAAATCTTAGCTCTTGTCTGCGGGTGATTCGGGAGCAACGGTTTTGGCACCCATTGAGTGGAAAGTTTGTTTAACTTTAAATTTTCAATCAGAATTGTATACACTGAATCAGTCGAGATGTCTGTGGTGTTGGCTATTGTCTCTGCTGTTAATCATTGGTCTTCTTCAGCTAAAGCACAAGTAAGATAAATTTTATCCTTGCAAATCGATGTGGACAGTTTGCCACTGTGGGCTTTAATTTTGACATCATCTTGTTCTTCCTTGAAATGAGATATCCATTTGCAAACTACTGATTTATTTGGGACATTCTTCCCATAAACTTTTTATAAAGCATCAATCATTTCACTATTCTTCTATCCAACCTTCACCATAAATTTGGTGTTTGATCTTGCTTCAATTTTAGCAAAAAAGTTCATATCGGTTTATTTTGGTGCAAAAAAATTTGAAATCCATGCACAGTTTTTTTCATAATATGCATTTTAATGAACTTTTGAAGACCCCTGATATATACATTTCGATTAATTTGAGAAATGTAAGTATATAAAAATGCTTAGAAGTAAAAATCAAATGTCTTATAACAAAGAGACCCAAACTAACCCTGTGAGCCTCCATGTAAGAATTTTCCTGGGTGACAAAGCATAACTAAATTTAAATGTACAAAAAGAGATTATATAGTCAAAAGCTAAGAAAAATCTGTGTGTATAGAGAATGGTAAACTCGGTGCACTGAGTCAGGAGGTGGTTAGAGAGAAAAATAGGGGGCAGATTATACTAACTTGAGGTCTATTTGAAGGATGATGGCCTTTGTTCTAAGAGCATAGAATACCTTATTTGGAGTAAAGATAATTGTTAGATATATAATGTTAACTCTTCCTTCTCATATTCTTATTTTATTTCACTAATAGTTATAACTGATAGTCTATCTTTTCTCCTCTTTATTGAATGTGTAGTATTTCCTTATCCCATTTAGATGTCTTGACAAAAACTGAAATCTCATTAGTGAGCTCCTAGGATGAGAATAAAGAATTAGAGAATTTCTCAGTCTGTTTATGCTACCGCAGTCACATATGCACAAGAATATGAATTCAGCTGTAAAATAGATTACAAAGTAACTGATGTAAATATGTAAACCTTTTAAACAACATAACTAGTAATAATTACCACAAAGTTTGCAATTCCAAAGTAAAATGATTTTTCACCTAGAATTTTATACTCTAACAATAATTAGTCAACCATTATAATGAATTAAGGCATTTTATGTATTCAAGGGCCCAGCAATTTTCGATTTTAAAAATAATTTTTGAAAAGCTATAAAAAACAAGTCTTCCTCAAAAAAAGAGAAGAAAGTAAAGAAAGCAATGTGTGGCACCTGGGGGCATAGAATGCAACCAGTCTCAAACAAAGAGATACAAGAGAGTTGTCACTAAGAGAAACACAGAACTGATAAATTATTTAATGTAGTTTTTCTCTAAGGAGAGAAGTGTCCTAATTTTCCAACTTGATAGAAATTTTCAAATTAACCAGTGCTAAATGAAAGGAAAAAAGTTTTAAAAGAACAAGTACATTATTAATTTAGTAAAAGGGAACATTATATAAGTCAGAGAATATAATTATTAACAACTTGGTTATTAACAGTTTTTGTATTATAATGTTAAAATCACTGAATATTGTTTCAAAGTTTCTAACAAAAAGTATTAGAAAAATAGAAGAACAGACAGTACTTTTGGTGGTATTGTGATATCATAAGATACTTAAATCTTCTTCTCCTGTAAGTTCTAGCATTAGATAAAATTAATAAGTTAAGAATAAAGAAATAATATTTTAGGTATACATATACCACATTTTATTAATTCACTCATGTATTGATGGGCACTTGGGCTGTTTCCACATATTTGCAATTGTGAATCGTGCTGCTATAAACATTCGAGTACAGATGTCTTTATTATAGAGTGTCTTTTGTTCTTTTGGATAGATGCCCAGTAATGGGATTGCTGGATCGAATGGTACTTCTACTTGTTTCTCTTTAAGGTATGTCCATATTGCTTTCCACAAAGGTTGCACTAGTTTGCAGTCCCACCAGCAGTGTATGAGTGGTCCTATCTTTCCGCATCCACACCAACATTTAGGTATGTTGCATAGATAAAAGTAAATAAATAACATAAGAAAAATTTGAGTTAAAATTTGTTGAATCTGGCAATCGTGGATAACTATTTGCTGAGGAAACCAATTTTGTAATAAGCTTTATAGCATTTTTTAACTATTTAAGCAATGTTCATTCAAGTATTTGATATTTAAATTTAAACTACTACGAAAATATTTAATATGTATTAATTCTTCATATGTTCAGGAGGTGAAGGAAAATATTATTTCTACTTATTTACAAAAACGTAAAGAAAACTTATGTGACTATTTCCCAGTTTATGTTCATCTTTGTTGATCAGGCAAACAAACAAGAAAAAAAAATGAAAAAAATTCCTTGGACTTGAGTGTTTTATTTTACTGACTATTTTGTCATTTTTAAAGGAAATATTAATTACGAAAATTGGATTAAAATGAGAAATATTTTTTTCTTAAGGTAAAATAGAAATATTTGGGCATACACACTGATATGTACATACACATATATATTATACTTCCATTAATTTTGAATTTATAATTATATAAATTAGCTGCTGAAATTCTTATTGAAAATTTGTTGTTTTAATTGCTTAGCACCAATTACCTTCATAACATAAGATGGGAATTAATTTGATTATTTTGATGAAATGTTCTGACTGAGACACCTCAGGCACAAATTGAAATTGATTTAATTTAATTTCCATTTGTGATTTGATTAGAATCATATTGCAGTTAAACTTACGCAGATGGCTAGAAATTAGAAAGTTTTTTTATTATGTGAATTTCATTTTAGGAAAACCTGATCACTAAAAAAGTATTAATTGACACTTATGGAGCATAATATCCATATAACTTCTGATATGACTCCTTGATTCATTTGGAGAATATTTTCTAATGCTCTCATTATTTTTAAATTTGATTTCATTAGAATTGTATGTGTACCTCTGGAGTTCTATGAAATTGTACATGTGTACCAAAATGATACACATTACGAAGATGTAAAGGGAAATCATTTCGAGGACAATAACATAGATCAGATTTCAGATATTATCATTGTTTGACCATGGTAGTAAGCTAAATGTTCATTTATCCCATTTTTTGTCTTAAGGAAAAAGTCAAAATAAAATATTATATTCTAGACAAAGCTGCAATTTGAATTTGTGTTTTCTCAGCAATGAAAGTATTCTTGGGTACAATCCTTTACCTTAAAGAAAATTTCCCAAGATACTTAGCTTTTCATTATATTGAAGATTTTCTAAATAATTTGAAGTTACTACAAAGCAATAAAATTGCTTTTTTTTTCATAACTCCTACCTGTCCTGTTAGATCATGGGACAGAAACTAAGCATTGACAAATATAATATTATAAGAACTATCAAGGGAAGAGATAGTATATTCGTTTTAATATTAAATATTCTAAACCTTAAAAACACATTTTAAAAACAATATTGAAAGGCTTTGCTATTTCTGGGGGAGGTTTTCATGTATCTGCTTAATTCTAGCAGCTACTAAAGCCGTTATTTTTTCTCAAAGATCTATTTAGAAGAACAAAGATGTGTTCCGCCTGAATGTAAATAAGGGACCACGTTCAGTTTCTATCCAGATAATGCTCCCAGGCATATCTTTCAAGGGATTTTCATCTACAGGATAAAATGCTGATTTATTTATACTCTTTTTTTCTTTGTGAAACAGCCATATGACCTACTCCCTAAACATTTAAACTGGAACAAGGCAACCTTCTTTCCAAAAAGAGGAAAATTTTGCACTTAGTGGCAATATAACTGGTGCTACTTTTGTTTTTGTTTGTATGTGCCTGTGATTTGTGTATGTGCTCATTTTGGTTGTTTATTTCAATGCTATTGCAATTCAGTTTTTAAGATCAGCTCAGTAGTTATTTGACAACAAATAATTTTATTAAAACAGTATATTATAGTCTTATTGTAAATTTATACAACTTATATATTTGCCTATGGGCAGAATTACTATTTATAATAGACAAATCTACACACTAGAAACACTTTCCTAAAAAAAAAAATCACAAAATATCTTAGCAGTAAATTTTAATTTCGTGACATATGGTGATATTATGTATAATTTAAATAATTCTAGTAATTAAAATTAATTCATTCTTTAGATAAACAGTTCTTCCATTACTCTTGAATCTTTTTCATAGGTCAATATTCCAAAAAATAAAGTTCGTGATTTGATTCCCCTATACATGTTTACAAATTGGCTTTAACCGATTAGGGGCAAGATATAAGGACAATAATTATATTTGATGGCTGAAAGGTTAGTCCCACTCTTATGTTTTAAGTCTCCACTGAGACTTCAGTTTCCTTACTAGTCAGAACAGCAATTTAATTTTAACTCAAGCATTTGTCTCATTTTAACTCAAGCAATTTGGTCATGATGTGTCAAAAGGAATGTTTTAGATAAGATAGTCCAGTATTTTTAGAATCCTAAGTTTCTAACTAAAATGTCCATGGAAATATCCATATAATAAAATAAGAAATAGTTTCAGATGTAAATGATAAGAGTACCTGATTCTAACGTGAGGGAGCTAGTTTTTGAACAACAGCAGCAACAAAAACAAAAGGAACAGCAAAGAGAAGGTTTTATTCAATCTTCACTCCCTACTTTATATTTGGGACAGTAAAATGCCACTCACTTGAGTGACAGATGACTGGCAAGGTTAACAAATCTAACAGAAAGTCTCATTTGTGTTCTACAACCACCAACAGTCAGATTTCATTTAACTTCTGCATATCAGCCACAATAGATTCTTATAGTCTTAAGAACTTAATAGTTCATTAATCTATTGAACAAAGCCCTATTTCCACATGAAGTGTGGGAATCCAAATATGAAGAAGGCACATACTCTGTGCTCAAGGATCTCAGAGGCTAACAGAGAAGATGCACACCTCTTCAAGTAATATTTTGGTATTACATGATGAATGAAATAATTGAAATATGTATAAGATAGGGCCCAGCAGAATAGAAAGAGGTGTATGTATATTTTTATATGTAACCTAAACATTTGTACCCCATAATATGCTGAAATAAAAAAAGAGAGGTTTATTTAGAGTTAGGTAAATGTGCTTGCCTTTTATCATGGAGGTATCAATTCCAGATATACATATACAGAAGTAATCATAAAATATTGAATCATTAAAATCTTCTATTATACACAAAAGCTAGGAGTGCTTAAAACATGCTTCAGCATTATGACTAGCTTAGGAAAATGAACACTTACTAAGCTCTTTTCTTAGTACTTAACATGCAGTAATGAACATAAAATAATTTAAATCAAGGAAATATATTTTTTATGTTATCCAGATATTAAGACAACAAAACCAAATTAGTAATTTAATGAATGCCTTTACTGGAATTTTTACATTAATAGGGTGGAAAACTTGATTTATGTAAGAATACACATGGACTAAAGGACATGAAGGCCTCAATGTGCCTGCAAGTCCTGGTGGTGGGTGCTTGTAGAGGGAGGGGATCACCTTCGCTGTGGTCATGTCAGAGGTCTTGGATTGGATTTGTAGCTCTGTCACCTGACTCATGAGTAATTTTTGCAATGCCACTTATGATTCCCTAGGTGTCTCTGTCTACATTTGAAGCCATATCTCTATATATATAATTGCTAGAATTAAAGAATAATGTTTGTTGAAAGCATTTAGTAAAGAACCTGGTAAAAATGAGCTCTTAATAAGTGTATCTTGACTGGAATCATGGGTAAACTCTATTGGGTCCATATATTTGGTTTTGCAATTAAGTAGAAGGACATATATATTTGAATTTTAATACACAGTTCAATAACCTTTATTAATTATTGTGTTGTACATATGAATATGTTATAAAATTAAAAACATTTTTATCATTATATTTATTTTAGTGTGTTGAAACAAGATTTAATTGAATTTCACCATGCAGTGTTCTATATTATGAAGATATGATTAGTGCATATGATGTAAAAAAAGCTACTATATCATGTGTCTTCCTTTTAATATGTGATTATTAACTTACTGGAATTAGATGAAAGAAAATATTATATCCACTGTTTGCTATAGTTTGGATATCCTTTCCTGAACTCATGTTAAAGTTTAATTGCTGCTGTGATGGTATTAAAAAGGTGGAACCCATTAAGAGGTGATTAGGCCTTTAGGGCTCCACTCTTATGAATGAATTAATATTGTTATTGCAAGAATGGATTGTTATAAAAGCCAGTTTGGCACTCTCTCAATCCCTAGCTCTTAGGCTTTTCAGTCTCCAGAATCATAAATCGAATAATTTTTTTTCAGACAATGTTTTGCTCCATAGCCCAGGCTGGAGTGTCAAATAAATTATTATTTTTTTTATAAATTACCCAGTTTGTAGTTGTCTAGTATAACTGCCATAAATGGACTAAGACATTCTTACTATTTCTTTTTTAAATTTTAACTTTTATTGGTACATAATAGTTGTGTTTTTATAGGATAAATGTGATCTTTAGATACAGGCATTCAGTGTGGATTAATCAAATCAGGGTAATAGGGCATCCATCACCTCAGGCATTTATCATTTCTTTCTGTTAGGAACATTCCAATTCTACTCCTGTAGTTATTTTAAAGTGTGCCCTAATTTATTGTTCACCACAGTCACTTTTTTGGTTTTTAAACAATTTTATGAAAGCTAAAAAATTGTCATATTAGAGAAAATGAAACACAACTAATTTTTGCTTAGACATGTTTATTATGTTTCTGCCTTCACTTCAGAGGGTTTAACAAAGTCTTGACAGATACAGTTGCTTGCCTGTGCTTGAAGTCACAATGGGTCTCTCCACTAAGCAAATTTCTCTGTGTCAAATGCCTGCCTCGCTGAATAGATGTAACAACATTCTAAAATACATTTATTCATTATATTTCAAATGAGAAATACTAAATTCTTGGTATTTTCCTGAGGTTGTTTCAGCTTCCTCCTTTTATTTGAAATGTCTTTTTCTTTAACACCTTGAATTTTCATTTTTGTTAATATACTTTATCTCACTGTTTTATAATTTAAGATAAATCAGAAATATTAGAATTTTTGTGGCTGAATTTTCTCAAATCAAGGAAGGTGAAAGCTGCATCAGGACATGAATGTGTTTTGAATTGATTTTTGGATCCATTTTGAGATGTTGAACAACTGTTCTTTACATTATGGAACTTATTCTGAATTTTCATTTGATGTCACAGGAGGGTCATATAATTTATCCATTTATATTTTTTAAAGTGTATATGAATCACAGCAGGGAGATATCCAGCATATAATCAGTTTCCTTGGAATTAACTTCTTGATTTTCCTGTGAAGTAAAGGCTTTTGTTTTATTAAAAACATCCATAAGGTAGAATAAAATGACTAATCCATGCTTGGTACAAATGGAAAATATTGAAATAACCAACCCTTTGAGAATCTCATGCCCATTAGAATCCATCTCCATATGAATCTAGAATGCTCTTTTTACGCTACCCCAATCTCAAAGAAAGCTCTAAGCACTCTTTGCAAAACGTTTTACTTTTAATCGTTCATAACTACTATATTCTCTTTCTAGATATTTTCACTGCTAAAATAAATGTTGTGTATTTGATTCAACTTTCTATAAATAACTCAGTTTATTTAAATCATATTTATTTCTATAACTTTTACTTCTTTACAAAAGTAAATTTAGTGTTTAAAAAATATTAAATCCTGGTAATTAATTACTTTACATGTAATATCATATATAGCACTATTAATAACATGAGATAATAACTTATTTGCTCTGCTGTTATGATAATTATTCTCAATCTCCTATGATTTCATAAGGGAAATTTTTCCATGGAAAAATATGGAAAAGATAAGAATTTCTTTGTTAAAACTAAGAACAATAAAATAGAGTTTTTAGTATAAAGATGTATCCAAGTTTGGCGATGAGTCTATCCACTTTCCCAGTATTTCCAATTTACTGAAAAAAAAAAAAAGAAAGAAAGAAGGAAAGAGTAGCATTTGTATCCTATTGAACAAGAGTTTTGCTGAAAGATGAGGACTATTCATTGTGGAGTACACCAGCAATGTGTATAACATCATAGGCTCAAAACTGAGTATCTCATAGGAGTTACTGAGTGCAGAAGTTTTGAAATGCAAATAGCAACTTTCTTGTCATTATATCCTTGAGTGCCTCCTTTAGTAGATTAAAAAATCTATATTAAATATTAATCATAGATGAGTAGTGAGTTGACATTTTATTTCTTCCACAGGACCCACCAGTAAATCAGAAACACACTGTCTGTCAGGGACAAATGAGCATTACCAAATGGCAAAAGGGCTTCATTTCTCAAAGAGGAGCATGGCTGACCATTAGAGATTGTTTCTGAGGAACTTCTACAACGGTAAGGATTTATAGAAACATCTCCATTTAGAGATGGAGAATCACCTTCGAGCACAGGGGAAAAAAAAAATTGTTGCTGCAGAAATTAATGGAAAGAAATATATAAGTCCTCTGGTGAGAGGAAAGTGGTTTTCCCACATGCATGATAGCTTTATTTATTTATAGAGATGTAAGAGTTCATTAATGAGGTCTCGTACAGAGAATTACTGTGTCATGTAATTGTGCTGTGGCAGCAATTGGTGTGGCTTAGGGTTATGTGTGAAACTTAGGGCATTTGGAGCAGTGAATGAATCCTACAGCAATCTAGTTAAACATGTAACCTAGCAGTCACATTGGTAAACTTTTCAGAGCTAATTGGGGAGCTATTACTATTAATGATTGTGCTGGAACAATAAGCATAAACCAGAACTATCCGGAGCAAGCTGTAACCTACAAGTACTCTAAATTTAGAGCATGGTTTTTTTCAATCCACAATGGCAAGTGATACTTATAACAAAGGCAGAAAAATAATATTAATTAATTCAGGGAAAACAATGTTCAAGAAAACAGGCCAGGAAACTCTCAAACATACCTTTATTTTTGTCTTGCAATCATATAGTCCCAAATCAGGTGCTTTATTAATAGTTTGGATAATTTTCTTCTACAAATCTCATGTTGAAATTAGATCTCCAATGTTGGAATTGGGGCTAAATGGAAGGCATTTGGGTCATGGGGGTGTATTGCTTACGAATAGATTAATGCCCTAGGGTTGTGGCTGTAATCCTTAACCCTGGAAACAGGCCATGCATCACTGCCTGAGCTCGGCACCACAGCCCATCATGGCACCCCACCTCTGTTCCCCTCCTTCTGATTCATGGAAAAATTGTCTTCCATGAAACAAGTCCCTGGTGCCAAAAATGTTGGGGACTGCTGCTCCAGAGAATGAGTGATATTTCATTCTATCATTTCCCTTGAATGCTGCTTGTCCTTGAATGCCTTAAAAAGAGGCTGGCATATACTCCCCTTTGCTTCCTCTCTCACTAGGTGATGTCTGCACATGTTGGCTTCCCTCCATCTTCCGCCATGAGTGGAGACAGCCTGAGGCCCTCACCAGAAGCCAAACAAATGACAGTGCCATGCCTACTGTACAGATTGCAGAACAATAAGCCTAATAAAGCTCTTCCTTTCATAAAATGTCCAGCTTCAGGTATTCTTATATAGCAACAGAAACAAACTAAGACACCAGGTACATAACAATGTTGATAAAATAATGTATTGACTATAACTTCATATCCATATTCCTTGCAAAATCAGGAAACTTTTTTGTGGTGTAAGTGAAATTTTTCTATCTATGGATTACCTGTGTGTGTCTGTGGTGAACCAGACATTGGACAATTTGTTACAAAATAAAGTCATGCAGTTCACAGGAATACAAAAGATTAAGAATATTTTATTTTTAAAAAGTTAAGATTATTCTCCATATAACCTTCAAACTGTGAAATGGTTATGGACTAAGTATCTGTGTCCCCAAGAAATTCATATTTGAGTATAATTGCCAATGTTGTAGTATTTTGAGGTGGTACCATTGGGAAGTAATTAGTTCATAAGGGTAGAGCCCTCATGTACGGTATTGGTGCTTTTATAAGCAAACATTAGCTAGCTTTTTGTTCTTTCTACCTTGTAAGGATACAAGGACACAATGGTCAAAGGCAACCTGAATGAGGGCCCTCATAAGAAGCTGACCATGCTGCTATCCTGTTCTTGGACTTCCAGTCTCCAGTACTGTAAGAAATAAATTTCTGTTGTTTATATGGTACTTTGTTATAACAACTCAAACTAAAACATATTTATCAAGACTTTATGGAAATGCCAATGATCATTTGCTTGAAAAAGAAAATAGAGATTGCCTTGTCCATGATTTCAAAGAAATAAATTATCTCTCTTTATCGCAACCTACAAGAAATAAGCATTTTTCTCTATTGGGTTTGGCAAAAGAGCAGATAGGAAGGGTTTCCCTAAAACTGACATAAAATGTTTATCTGGTTTATTGGTTACCTGCTGTTCTAGCTCACATACGTGGAGAAACAAACACTCTGATACTCAATAGTGGATGACAATTGTGATTGATATTCAAGTCTCAATGTGGAACTAGGAGAACTAATGCTAGCTGTCAATGGGAAAAGACTCTTAACATTTGATACAATGAGAAAGGACTCTGACATTTCATAATGGATCTATTAGAACAGCTTCAAGTTAAGAAATTGTTGCTTAAAGGTAATGGGGTGACAAGGTAGTACATCAACCCACATTTTAAACTACTGAAGAACTAGTGTGGAGAGCATGGACTTAAACCTAAGTATGGAATGTTATAAAATGATCAAAGAAGTACCTTGTTTACTTTGTCAATGGGGAGCTGTTGGGAAAGAAATCAGAAGCCAGAGAAAGTTTGAACACAATATATTTATTGAAGAGGAGATGATGTAATTTTCAAATCTCAGAGTAGGGATTGGGCATATAACATTTCTCCAGAAACCGCAGGTAAGTATTTTCCTCTAGACATTAATTTTCATTCTACATTATTCAAGCCTGATGACTCAAGTATTAAGAAATATGACCAAAAGAATGACTTCATACATGGGAGATGGAAAACTCAGGGAAGAAGTGGCTCTTAACTTCCAAATAAAGGGATGCCTAATTGTAGATACTGGAAAACATAACTGATAGCTTTATTGACCTAATACAAGCTAGACATTCTTTGGGAGAAAATTTGCATTTTGATTTTATGCTCCTTGGTGGGCAGACACTGTAGTAAACTCCAAATTTCCTGTTTTTACAGGAGTTGGGTTAGTTCTCCTTTATGATCTAATCACTTCCCAAAGGGCCTGCTTCCAAATATCATCATACTGGAGATTAGGTTTCAACATACACATTTTGGGGAGACACAAACGTTGTGTATAGTAGTGCTTTTAATAAATGCAAGGAAATATTTAATTGTTTATTTTTAACATAATAAAACACTGGAGTTTTCCTAACAGGCTTTTAACTTTCATTCTTCAAAATTTTATTTTCTAGCTATTGTTATAGGAGATGGACCAAGAAGGATTATTTTCCTTCACCCATTACTCCCATGGGCAATTCCTGAAAATAAAAGTCTGTACAAGAGCCAGTGAAAAGGAAGTACATTCTGAAGATAAAGCAGAGGAAATTTAAACTAAGGAATTGATAACACTGAGGAAAAAAATAGAAAACGTTATTATTATTATTTTGCCTAAGGTGAAAATTATATGAACTGATAGGAGAAAGTTTGATACAGAAAACAGAAATGTCAGTATATCTCTTGTACCATCTCTTGGCATGCATGCTTGCTCTATTACAGAATTCTAAGATTTCTCAGTAATGGAGATTGCATCTTCCAACCCATTTGTATGTTAAGGGCTTATACAGCAAAAATGTAACATACAGGCATTTGGATATAAAATTTTATTTCAATTTATTTCTTGAACTCTTGTATTGGTAAGTATAACGGACATTAAGTTTGGGGGAATCACACTACAAACATGGTTTGAGTGCTTGTCTGCTAAATGCAGTAGGCATGCTGACTCAGTTATTGTTTAAAAAGATACCTAAAATATACCATGTGTTTAAAGTCTAGGGTTTTACTTTCCAGCATCAGCAAATGTTTGCTGTAATGAATTGAAATACTTTTCTATTTCCCTGCTTACTACATTCAATTGTCTAGGGATATCATAATCTGTTCATAAATATAAAGCCTTTTGTGAATATTCAGAATCATCATTGCATGAACAAAAGCAGAAATGAAAACACAATTTAATTTGTCAAGCATGTTTTCTTAACAATCCATGAATATTGCAAGAAAAATTTAATCTTACTTTTAAAATAAATGAATAAGTACAATTAATTTATCAGTTGTTCAAATAGTTTTTCTTAATTAGATATTTGGGTATTTTTTGTGATGTTACACTTAAAATTTGACTTTGGAAAATTGTTTTCAAATATAATTCACATATTATAATAAATTAAGAATCCATGTCATTTTGGGAAACTGTAGACAAATGATATCAACTTCTAATTTATTCTTATAGAAAGAACTATTTAATATTCCATTTTGTGTTTATTTTGTATTTCTAAGGTGAATTTATTCCTTGTTTTATCTGAAAAGCTTTTGATTGTAGATTAAATAGGTTCTGAAAAAAAAAACTAGATTCTATCTGGGTCCAAATCCAAATGTATCTATTTATGGCAATCCTACATGTATTATTTTATTATTAAGATATGGCTGATTTAATATGAAAACATCATTTTTAGTGTGTTAAGAAATATGCAACAATGGCTTATCTATTAAGTATTGATTTTAATTAAGTATTAATTTTATTAAAATTATCTATTAAGTATGATTTTAATTAAAATCCTAATTTTGGAATCTTATTTACTGTGTATAATTCAAATGTGTATATCAGTTAAAGGTTTATCTTTTACCACATTTGAGGGTTTTTTTAAGTGGAAGTTTATTTTTATGAAGATTGTGAATGTTTGTTTTTGTACTGTAGAACTTGAAATATGTACAAATAGGCACTGTTTCAACCTCTCAACTTCTTAAAATGTACCTATTGGAGCCATAAACCTCTCCAAGTGACCATTGTATGTGATGTCTATGATATATTTCCAGAATTACTGGAAGCTACTATTCATTTAAGATATTCTGTTTATTGGAGTTTCTTCCTCCGTGGGTCCATCTACCATCTCTCTTCACCTTGAACTTCTATTCATACACTCTACTCTGTTTCCTTGGATGGATATCCTAGGTTTGAACTTTTCCTGTTGTTGAAATTTCTTGTTTGCCCTACTATGTGATTTTCTATTTCTCTTTCTAAAGTATCCCTACATTTAGTTTTTAAAAACTACTCTGGTCCCTTTTTGCCAGGATAGCTATATGTTTTACTATTTTTCCTTCTATTCATCTGATAAGAATGGGGCACTTACAAATATCAATATGTGATGAGAACATCATATATTATTCATTTATGGGATATAAAGAAAAACTTTCATGTTGGTTAGGATGTATAGTTTGATCAGCTTAATCCTAGTTTACATTGCTAGGAATTACATTTTATATACCTTGTGAAGTATATATGGCCATTAAGAACTGGATTTGAGGCATATCAAACAAAATTATTTTATTCTTTATTTACTCTACTTTTCATTAGATTCTGCTGTTATTCCAAAGGCATATTTTTGTTGTTGTTCTTGGAGAAAAGCCATAGTCTCAATTTATTTAAAATAGAAAGTGAGAAACATTTAAAATTTAACCTACTAGAAAAAAATTTTATAATTTATGCTTATTGAAATAACTACAGTTTGAGGTTTCTTTCTAAATAACTTTTTAATAACAGAGCTAAGTTTTATAAATTTATTTTTCTTTCCACTCTATAATATAATGATCTGGCATAAAATTTCTAAGTTTTAGAGAAGTGAGTCTTAATCATATTCTTTGTAAATTCATTTGACTGTGTGATCCAGAAAAGCAATATTTCAATATACTTTTAACAAAATCAGTAAATGCATAGCTACCTAGGGAACAATTTATCAAGGCTATTGAATTTTTAACTGTACATGAAAAATTTTTACAGAAGTTGGATTCATTAAATTATGATAGAATACTCTATAAATGTATAGTATATTAGATATTTCTATTTTATTTTAGTTATGACATTAATGCTTGACCTTATTTCTGTAAGCAATAAGAATATTCTTAAAAGTTCAAAATACTGCTTTTAAAATAATAAACTATATATTTTACTATTTTAATCAGTAAATTATATTTCTACTCCCAATTACTATAGTTTATAATTTCAAGAGATAATGAGATTTTAACTACATTAATATTAATTTTATCATTTGGGATTTTAACCTAGGTCTATGCTAAAATTTAAAAGTGAATTGATTTTGGCAGATGGCAATATTTGGTAGATAAAAAATTCTTAAATGTTCAGTGAAAACTAATTCTCCCTTTAAGTGAAACTGATAGATTATATAGTTGCATTTCTATATAAAAACTAGTTTGTCAATGGGAAATTGATTTTTCCACAAAATCAGTTATTATAATAATATCCAATTATATGTATACACATAGATATATATAATAGAAGTTTCTATTAGTAATAATCTAAATGATTTTATCCTTATCATAATTACATATGTTAGATAAACTTTGCCAATTAAATCTTTTCTTTTTGCACTTTAAGAATTCCTTCTAGACAATAATCATGCATTGATATGCAAGTTGAATACAAGAAGTTTAATAATGAGCAGGCTAACATCTCTTTCACATGGTTATCTATCGTAAGACCAAACCAAGATACTCAAAACCATCTTCCATTTGTGACACGTACAGGTGGTTAATGAAGATGATCATTCATTTCTGAAACAACAATCCAACATTAATTTGTCTAGGTCCTTTGGCATCCTGATTTCCATCCCAGGTATAAGAAGACTACACAATCATCAAACCATTAGCTAGTTGGCAATGAAATCTTGGCAAAGCCATAAGCCTTTTAGGATGTTCCTTATTGCTTTTGCCAAAGTCACGGCCACATAACCTCTGCTTGATAAAGTGTAATCTTGTAGCACTTCTCAGCTTTTGAAGGCAAAGCAAATTATTCTCAGAGGTTTTCTAATTTCGGAAAGTCTCATGTGTTCTTTATTACAGTATTATCATAACAGGGAAGTAGATGGGCCAAAATTCTATAACTTTCAAAACTCTACATTTGAAAATTCCTGTAAATATATTCCTTGAGATGACGGAACTTAGTTCCTTATCAATCCTTACAGATTTATTCTTAAATTTGGCCCAAACACAAGACAATTGAATTTCCGTTTTGTTATCTTTCTGATTATGGAGCCAAATCTTTAATGGTTATCATAAAGTGTTGTGTTTTTTTCCTAAAACACATAAGTAAAAAAAAAAAAAATGTATAGGAGATAGTTGGAGAGGAGACACAAAGTCAAATTTGGTTTAGCAGCAAAGTGCTAGCCTCAGTTGTTTCTTAGATTAGAGAGAGACACATGTTATATAGATACAACTGACTGCAATTAAGCTTCTAAAAGAAAGAATACAAAACAGCCTACCGAGATGATCTTCTTATGGCATATTTCAACCTCAAGAATACGGTTTCGTCAAATCATTCTAAGTAGTTTCAACCTTAAATACAGTATGGTATTTTTTAGTTGAGGTAAAATAAAATAAACATACCAAATTTTAATATGACATATTTTGTTTTAAGAGTTCTATAATTCTTTTAAAAATAATTTAAGACAGTGTTCCAAAGACTGAATAAGTTAGGAATGGATTATTGCTACTGAAGTTTTGGGATTTGTTTGCTATTGACAGTCTCACCTCTTTAAGTTCAATTTCAATACATTTATTTATAATTATTTGGGTGATGATATGCAACAACTATTTCTTATTTTACCAAGTGTTGTTATAAATTTCTTTCATTATTTCATTATAATTTGACTTAAAATATTAAAGATGGAATTTTAAATATTAATAAATTTCATATAATTTTCAATAATAAAAAATGATAGCATTGTGTGTTGCGCTAAAGTAAGTTACAAGAATTATGCTGTTCATTGCTCAAAAGGATGTAGTATACTAGATGCAGTCTGACATAAGATACTGTTATGTAAGAGTTGACATGGTAGGAATGTAACTCAGAAAACTAATTTGCTTGTCTGTGATCATGCTCTTAGTAAGTAAAAAGTAATTATTCATACTCATATCCATTTTACTTTTGCATCTCTCACTAAATATATGGTACGGTGTCTTTTCATTATTTTCTGGAATTATATAGTCTGACACATACCTTGGATTATCTCAGTTACCAATCTAAATTTTGTGAATTCTAGTCTGATTATAAAGCTTTATGTTCAGCCCTGTTCCAACACTATGGCCTGTACAAATAAGAGTCTTTCTTTGAAAATACTGGTGGAAACTAAATAAAAATCTTAAATGCTTTAGAAATTTCATAAAAATTAAAATAGCAGGTATAGCAAAACTGTATACTTTCATAAAATAACAATGTTAACAAAATATTTCTCTCTCTCGATTTTAGATCTGAGTTCCCTATCATTTTGTAATTCTAAAATGTATTTCCTTTTGTAATTCTGCAATGTTCTCCCCTTTTATTTAAAGAATGGCATTAGAGCAGTCTCTAATGATCCTTTGGATTTCTACAGTATCAGTTACAATGTTTCCATTTTCAATTTTGATTTTATTTATTTGGATCTTTTTTCCTTAGATAGTCTGATATGTTATAAATATTGTTTATCTGTTCAAAAAACTACTTTTGTCTTATTGATCTTTGTATTTTTGTGTTTCAGTTTCATTTGTTTCTGCTCTGATCTTTATAATTATTTTCTTCTGCTAAATTACAGTTTGACTTGTTATTTTTTTTCTAGTTCTTTGAGATACATCATTAGGTTATTTGAAGCTTTTCTACTTTTTTGAATTAGGCATTCATTGCTATAAAATTTCATCTTATTACTGCTTTTGCAGTACCACATAGATTTTGAATTGCGTTTTCATTTTTATTTGTTTTGAAAAATTTTTAATTTCCATATTAATCTCTTCATTGATCCTCCTGTTATCAGGAAGATACTGTTTAATTTCCACATGTTTGTATACTTTTCAGTGTTCCTCTTGTCCTTGATTTCTAGTTTTAATCCAATAAGATCAGAGATAATACTTAGTATGGTTTCAATTTTTTGAATTTTTTGAGACATGTTTTGTGGTCTAATGTGGAGCGCTGCAGTCGACGCCATCGGAAGATGGCGCTGAGCACCAAACAACTTTGAGGTAAACATCGGTTGGGCGCATGCGCCAGCAGAGAAACGCCTTTCCTGGGGAGGACCCTAAGGGCATGTCCAATCGCAGTTTGCCACCTAGCCTTCACCAGTATATAAGCCTGTGCTTGTTTTGCTTCGGGGTCTTCGCCGTTTGCCCCATTAAAGCGCTGTTGGAAGAACTTCGAGTGTTGCGTCCTTCCTGCTGGTCAGGGCGGCGCGACACTTAATTGCCCCAAATTTATTGATAATCTTTTAAAGACAATTTTGGAAACATTGACCATCCACCCTCTCACAAGATCAATTAAGATTTTCAGAAGTCATATTACTCCTTATTGAAGCACTTTCCTTCTTGTAAAATTTTCATTTAAAATGTTTGTTATAATGCAATCCATAATGGGCAGTGAACTTGAAACTGGTGGGAAAACATAACGTTTATGTCATGAGCTGCCAAAATTATTGAGCCACATAGAGTTTCTTTGTATAACATTAACTTGGAGAGTTTAACTTTTATTAATTTATACACTACTTACTCTTCCTTCCGGTATTTGGCTTCACTTTTAAATCTGAATAAAAATATTTATGTAGGATGTCATTTCCAATAGGAATAGCAAGTGAAAGCGTCAAAATATAAAGCAAAGTTGGGAAAAGACATTGCATGGTCCAACAGCAAATGTTGAATTCAGTGTGAACCATATTATTAAAGCAAACACTGAATTTATGTTCTGATTTAATCATTTTTTATATTTTGATTTTCAGCAATACCATAATTAAGCATTAATCACTTTTTTGCCCCGTTTCAACATGATGTTCACATATTTTGCACAACCCGATTTGAAATTTCTCTTAGAAACCGAATTTATAAAGCAAAATAAAGATGGTTTTGGTTTGCTTTCATGTATTAACTTTTATAAAACTTCTCCAATGTTTTCAGAAGAATCATCATTTAAACAGCTTGCAAGGCGGTAAAACACAATGTGACTCAATGGTAATCAATATAAAGAAAACCATTATTTGTCCTGCTTGGGGCTGGAAGTCTTCCATGTATAGACAAGGTCACTAATTGCTATAAAATGTCACCATTCAAGTTACACATCAACCTGCTTATCAGCCATTCTCTGTAATGTTTTCAGTGGATATACTAAAACCACAACCATTCCTTGTAATGTTTTCAGTGGACATATTGAAAAAGTAACCTAAAAATTAAATAGAAAATTCCAGTCATTGCAGTGCCATTCCAATACGGTTTGAGAAAACTCTACACTTCCTATTACATGATTGAAACAAACAAAATTTATGTTGATGGCAATGAACATCTGTGTGCTTCTGTGAAAATGTTATTCAGTCTGAAAAGGTTATTGGAAAGTATTTTAAAATAACAATGACCTACCATTATGGGGTATTGAGATATACTCTTCAAAATAACACAGATAATCCATTAGTTCAATATAATTCTGAGTTTCATCTACCTGGAAAACAGCATCTGTTCTGAATGTTATCTGCCAAACTAATTACATTTTTAAAGTTTCTACTTCTTTCTTTCAGACTCTGAATCTTTAGTTTAGGTCTTTAAGACATATTATTGCCAATTAATATCCTCGATGAACTTCTAACCAAAACGCCAAGAAAAAAGTAGCATATCTGACCAAGTTGAGTTTCTTTTTCAAAAGTATAAATTCAGTGACAAGGGTCTATATATCCATTTATTGTTTGCCTATTTTAGGAATGTCTATTTCATAGTCATTAATCTTGCATATTTGAGATCTAGTTATATCTGTATCACAGTTAAATCATACCTTAATCTTCATGATCAATATAACTATATAATTTACAGTATGTCTATAAAAAGAGTTTTAAGGGAACATAGTTTGTAAACATTAATTTTCTTTCTTAAACGTTAGAAAATTGATAATTAAAAAATATGCTTGAATTTAAACCAAAATGTATTTTGACAAATAGAGTTAGAAAATGACTGTGGTTAGAGTTACATGGCAGAATTTAAAACTAATATCAATCAGAAGACACTTTTTTCAGGCAGAGAGTTATAGATTGCTTCAAAAGTGAATTTGGAAAAGAAAGCTTGGGGAAAGTAGCAGATACAAGCCTAACATCACTGTCACTATTGTAGGGAATGTCAAATGCACACAAGATGTTGAAAAGGGATTAAGTAACAAGGGTCTTAATCAATCATTCCTTACATGTGGTCTGAAGCCGTCTATAAGAAGATCACTAAGAATTGTTACAAAGATCCCAAAATACAAACTCACAATAAGAATTGACTGTCCACTAAAGAACAATGTATTTTACACATAGATACATATCACTGTTTTTCAAATGTGTCTAGACACAACATAAAATACAAATTCATATTAAAGCATGTTTGCATTCCTAGTATCTTGTAATTTCTTGTAAAGTATTAACATTATAATATGGAAGTTTAATTTAATTTTTTTAAATTAAAAAGGAATCCTCATACAGAGTGAGGATGGGCTATTATGAAAAATGGGGATCTGAGGACATGTCTTGCTGCCTTTAAGCTATGTACTACTTTTGCTTTTTTGAATACTATTATTTAGCCAACAGAAATAAACCATTACCATTCCACAAAGCCCTCAAAGGGCTACCAATAGATGGGGAAGACAGGCCAAAAACATTTCTAAGAATAGACGGTTCCAAAGAAAAAGTAAAAAGGCACATTTCAAGCAATAAATTTTTGAGGATATAGACACTGAAGTCTACAATTAAGGTCAGAAAAGGCAAACACAGTAACAGGGAGGTTCTTGACACACTGCAAGACGCTGAGTCAAAGAAGAATAAATAAGTATATAAATTACAAAGACTTTGAAAAACGTAAGTGTAGTAACCAGACCACTTGGGTTACAATCCTTCAGGCTTCTCTGCTTGCCAGGTCATTGACCTTTGGTAAGTTACTTTCCTCATCAGTAAACTCAGGTTAAAAACAATATCTGTTTTGTGAAGACTAATTTACTTAATTTATGGAACTTTATGAGATTATGACTGTTTCTGGCCAGCTATTCACCGAACATTTTTCCTTTGTCCAAATAATAGAATACCAAATTTACGAAAAAAAGGAAAAGAAAAATTTGAAAAGAGGAGGGGGGATTAAAGGCTAATAAAATAGGTACAAAATCTTTGCCTTCTAATTTAATGTGTATCAAAAGAAGCTGTTTCTTAGAATTTTCATGTTTTCAAGACTGCTGCGGATTGTTCTTTCAAGTAAAAGATTAATTTTTCTTTTTGCTATATGAATGTGAAAAGTCTATCCTGTTCGCAAGAAACACTCTTTTAAAAATGTAAATCTTGTGATTTGTTCATAAAACCATCAAAATTAAAAAGGGGAAAATGTTATTTGACCAAGAGAGACTCGAAACCTCCTGTACTGCCATAACTCATTGTAAGTTCATCATGTTGGCATGCTCTTTTCCCTTGGGTTTATCAACCACCCCAATCCGTGCCCCCGTCTACTCAGAGATGCAGCTTATCAAATGCAGTCAAAGCCCCATTACAAGATGATATTGTCTATTGTGTTTTGAACTAGATTGTGAGCCCTTTGGGTGGGGTTGTGGTGACAACAATGTCTAATTCATCTTTTATTATCTTTTTCTTTCCTAGCACAAAATCTCATACACAGAGCTAAGCAAATGTTCATTATTACACTGAAATTAGAAATCTAATGTTCAGAAAAAGTGATGCCTTGTCTCTTGTGTATGTAGTTAATAGATAAGGTGTTAATTATCTGTGACATGCTGAAATACGTTGTCCATCATATGTGAAGACAATGCTATTGATAATAAGGTATCAGACATCAGATTTTTTTCCTTTTCGGTGGTGGCTGATTACATTAATCATTGTATTTAAAAATTAGATGAATATTATAATTATTATTTATGTAGTATTCTTATTAATGTATTATATATACTGACTTGAATTCTACAATGACTATCTTTTTCAAAGCATTTTTAATGCTCTTTTCATCTCTCAGGGTATGCTGTAAGGCCAAAATTTCATATATAATAATCTGAAACAGGCAATAGGTAAAGTGATAATTTTCAGTTGACTATTGAAGCATCTTGTCCATTGAGTTTCCTGGACTTGGCCTAAGGGTTTGCCACTAGTACTGAGTAAAGTTTAGATACAAATGGAAAAATAAACAAAGCAGGAAAAGAAGCCAAAATTTTGAGAAGTTGCAAATTTTAGGCTTTGACACAGCTGAATTTGGGTCTCAGCTTATTTTCCTGTATGAGGAGGCAAATGAACTCTGTTTACAGAGACCTCTCACATCCACAGGCCAAGGTCACTTTATCTGAGTATTTGTGCTGTAACTTGTGAAACAAACAAAGCTTCTATATTTAGCAGGATCAAATAGATCTTCACAAATTTTAAGAATAAGAAAAAGTAAAAAAAAAAAGTCTACAGATTTGTCAGCTGTTTGATACTGCTATTTTTCTAGGTGATTCATCCTTAATGTGAGAAAATATCACATATTTATGTATTACAATACATAATATGTATACATAAATGCACATATGTTCATGAATGCATACACAGAGCCTCAGCCATGCTTCTGATGAACAATAAAATGTAATCAACACCTTTCTATGCATTCAAAAAAATCTTAGAAGTCAGCAAAAACTAATAAACCAAAGTACTTTCCAGGTTACTGAGGAGATTTTTTTTGAGTGTTTTCAATTAAAAATAAATTCCCAGGCTGCCCTTCCAGCCAGGGGTCCTTCAGACCCGAGGCTCTGCCGCAAACATGCTTCGCCAGATCCTCGGTCAGGCCAAGAAACATCCGAGCTTGATCCCGCTCTTCGTATTTATTGGAGCTGGAGGTACTGGAGCAGCACTGTATGTCTTGCGTCTGGCATTGTTCAATCCAGATGTTGGTTGGGACAGAAAGAATAACCCAGAACCCTGGAACAAGCTGGGTCCCAATGATCAATACAAGTTCTACTCAGTGAATGTGGATTATAGCAAACTGAAGAAAGAAGGTCCAGACTTCTAAACCAAATGTTTCACTGTAACGCTGCTTAGAATGAAGGTCTTCCAGAAGCCATCCGCACAATTTTTCACTTAACCAGGAAATATTTCTCCTCTAAATGTATGAAATCATGTTGATGTATTGTGTTGAGGATTACACTGATTAATAAATATCTGAAACTTGAAAAAAAAATAAATAAAAATAAATTCCCACAAGGGAACTAAATCCAAATAAAGACACTTCTTGAATAGCAGGTAGGAAAATGTGGCTCATTCCCAAACATAAAATGCCTTGCAGAATTAGGGCCAACCAAACAGGGAAGATTTCTGTGGAGACTCTGGAAACTTATCAAATTTTTGTTTGACAGCTCATGGGCAAGAAAGAGAGTTCCTACAACTTCCTTTAAAGAATTTGTTAAGGTATTAGATGTGATTCTCATGGTACTCTTGAACTAAGATCGAAAGAAGAAAAATGTAATTTCTTATAAGGCAGTTTGGGAAACTTAAGTGTCAGATGCTAAACAGTGAATTTGTCAGAGCTTACATTTAGATATGATCAAAATGAGGTTCAATAAGGATATGATTTGAACAGATTAATCATCCTTGTGATTTAATTGCCAAGTTAGGTCCCACTCACCTCTGCACCATCTGCCACAGGGGCTCCCTTTGGTGCACACTTCCTGGCTTGGCAAAGGGTCTGGTACACAACCATTTGTTGAGCTGAGTCAAGTTACTAGGTTCTTAACTCAATCCAACACCTCTTAGTTTTGCTCAATAATTTGCCTTCAAGATAGCATTTTTTAAAATGATAAAACCACATGCTAAAATGTAAATGTTATAATTTTCATTCGAGCTCTCTGAACTTCTATGTGTCTATCAATGTAAATCAAACAACACACACTTTATGAAACACTCTTTTCATAGCTAAAGATAAATTGGTACATTCACATTGTGTGGCCTTTTACTTCTGCTTATTTTTTGTAGAAAAATGAAGATATTTATTCCTGTCAAGAATATGTGTCTATCCTTCATGTTTAATGCACCATCCCACATATAAACTCTAACCTATTATACATTAATTGAATTGTACCCGATTTGATAGTAAAGCTAGGTATTTAAGTTCAGTTTATACTGGTATTAGCCAGTTGAAGTCTTTAAAAATGCTATATATTTAGATAAAACAATCTGAAATATTTAGTATATTTTTATTCTGTAGAACATTCTTAAACCTATTATAATTATCTCTGTATTAATGGAAGTAACACATTATCAGTTATAGCTTGAGAGGTAGGGTTATCCAAGAGAAAATGGTGGGTAATTAATTATAGTGAATTAAGGTTTTTTTTTTTTTGAGATAGAGTCTTGCTCTGTCACCCCAGCTAGAGTGCAGTGGCATCATCATAACTCATTGCAACCTCAAACTCCTGGCTCGAGGAATCCTCCTGCCTCGACCATCCAGAGTGCTAGGATTACAGGTGTGAGCCACCGTGCCTGGCATGTCATTTTAAAGGCATAGAAAATACATTCCTCAAATGCAATTTTTCTTGAGTAGTTTATTGCTTTAAGTAACCATATACAAATGAATGTTCATACGTTAGTTTCTGATGGATATCAAAAGTAGAACTTCATAGTGTGATGGGAAAAAGTGTGGATGAAGATAGGAATTTGAATTCTGGATCATAAACTTAAAAAATATGTAATAACAATCAAAGTTTCTTAATTCTTTTCCAACTCATTTTTATCTTGTCCATAAAATGAAAACAATAATGTACATTTCATAAATTTGCTATGAATAGTAAGAAGATGATATATGTGATATTATATAGTTAATGGAAGAAATTCAACAGAAAATTTAAATCACTGTAAAGAAATTAACACATAGGTGTTAATATGTGATGAATTTCTTCTTTAAAAATGATCTGGTCCTAAATACTCATTTTACATTTGAGTATTTTAGTGAAAAGCCGTTGGTTTATTAAACATTCTAACTGAGCCATTTAAAATGCTAATACTGAATTCACTCCATTGATTCCTTGCCTGAGCCAAGCATCAGTCCTCATGTATCCTAACCAGTTTTCTTTCTTGGAAAGACTCTCTGTCACTTTCCATTTAGTTCTTTTCCAGCTTGTAGATTTAAGCTGGTGAAAATGGAAGCCAACAAATGCTTGTCAGCTAGCCAGCCCACAAGGCTCACTTGCATGAAGACGTTAGTTTTTCATCATGTTTAGAAGGGTACTTCTAGACCTGATTTGGCCATGAAGTGAGGTAACCTCTCAAATATGTGTTAAATAACCAAATTCTGACTAAAATTATCTCCTGGTAATTTTCTTTCTTTAAATGATATATTACATTTCTTTTTAAAGGATAAGCTGTGGTCCTACAGTGGCATTTACTTAAAATCTCCTTTCCCGAAAATAAAGGAAATGGTAGAGGTAGGCCCTTGAGAAAGTGAATAATCCCCTGGCCACAGAGAAACGAAATGACAACGTGGATAAATAGCTCGTCTTTTAACACAAGTTTCAAGTGACTGTGGCCAGTCACAGCAGAAATTGTAATGAGGGGTCTGTGGAGAAAGGTTCTTCAGAACAAACCAGCAAAGCATTGGTGGCAATGTAAGAAAATGATAGTGATCCCAGAGGAATTTCCTTTCTTCCAAGCTCACGCTTTGAAGCTTTGCATTCTGAACTTTTGAACCATGTTGGCTTTGTCTTGTTCCTTTGGAGAGATTTGCAAGGTACTCTTATACCACTTGCTACAATTATATTCTTAAAAAATTATGATATAATGAGTTTCAAAGAAAAATTTTCTGCTTCAGAAAAATTCTAGAGCTAGCAAACACACACACACACATATACTCTCACATAGCTCATCTGGTATGGTTGGTTTTATCGCAGCTCAAGAAAAAAACTCCTCTTTGTTATACCTCTAAAGCGCCAATAATTTATAATAAAGCTTGTAAGTCATTATCGGAGGCTGGAATGCTCTTTTTATAACTAGGAAGAAGACATAAAGGGAAAGCTAAAAGGGTAGAAATCAAGAGAGAAAACCAGCATGTGGCCAGCTGAGGATACACAATTGAGGCTGAATATATTCTTCAAAAGAATTATTTTTAACAAATCTCTTCTCAGTTTGATATATGATTCAGCAAATGTATTGTTTCTTGGGTTTTGTGGTTCTTTGGTACTTAGAGACAGAGTATATCAGATTCCCTAGAAATAATAAAATTAGGCTTTGGAACAATTTATTGTAACTTAAAGAGTCTCTTGCAACAAAGATCAGTCTCTCAAAGACCCTCTGTGCCTTGCAGTCCAGTTCAATTTCTGCTTTAGTATAATGAGAGAAGCCATAGTCACACAAAAGGGGTCTGGTATTTCAATTAGTCATTAAATTTTAAAGCTTCATTATTTTCCATAAGGAATCTTTTAACATTTTTCGATATTAACACATTTAACATATTGATTCTAAAATATGTAATAGATAAGGTTAAATTTCCTAGACACTTTATTGAATTCTGCTACTTTCACTTATTTTCAAAGCTCATTGAACCAGTTGGTAGTTCCAACATACAGACAGTTAAGGAAATATATTTCAGTTGCTTCAAATCTTTATTTAATAAATGCATGAGTCTCCAAATGCTGTAATATCAAGACACACATTACCTAGATGGAAACATAAATTAATGAAAAGGTATCCATGCTGGGTAGAATAAAACGGAGACTGATTATACAGATATGCAACTGTCCTTAAATTAACTTTTAAACAATGCTTAAATGGGAAATATCAATTCTTAAATAATGTAAATGACTGAAGCAACATCCCCAAATATAAATCCTGTTGTAAAAAATGATAACTTACATAACAACAGAGAATATTATATATTTAGCTGAAAATATCCATCAATCATTGATGAAATTATAATATTTATGATGGTTTTCTGGCAAACAATACAAATCTAATGAAAACATGCATATAAAAATCTACCATCCTCAAATTTAAAATTTAAAGTATTCAAGATTTAACCTTCACAGAAGGCAGTAAAACAAGAAATAACAAATTGTAGGACACTTCTAGAAAGCATATATAAAGCTTTAACTATTGCCTTAATCATTGACATTTACCTAGAATAATAGTTATTTTGTAATCAGAATTTCATATATATATGTATAAGACTCATAAAAATATGAGAAATGGTAACTTAACTATTGACTATATGCATGTTATGTTCATGTAAATTTCCTAAAAGTATCTGAGATTCTTTGATTAGATTGATTAGATCATTGTGAGGGCTGTGCATTCCTGATTAGCTCCACACTGCTGACATTGATTAGATCATTGTGAGAGCTCCACACTACTTTATGTTACATACATTAACAATATATGCTATTAAGGTATGTTAAGGTTAAATTCAAAAGTTGCAGATGGTTTCCAGGACACACAGTTATATAAAAAGATGCTAGAAATTTCATAAATATAAGAAATGGCTACAAAACCCATCTACAAAACAATATGCCTCATATATATTCTAGTGATCGGTCCCCAACCTTTTTGGCACCAGGGACAATTTTCATGGAAGACAATTTTTCCATGGACCAGGGAGAGGGGGCATGGTTTCAGGATGATTCGAATGCATTACCTTTATTGTGCACTTTATTTCTATTATTATTACATTGTAATGTATAATGAAATAATTATACAATTCACCATAGGTTAGGGACCTCTGTTCTAGAGAGACTTAAATCAATTTTCAATTAATAGGTTCTCAATTGTTATTGCATTTATAAATATTTTTAAATTTATACATGCTGTTGAGTGCAATGAGAAATTTAGATATTCACGGTTTCTCAGGCATCTTCTAATTCACTCCAAATGTGGAAAAGATATAAACAAAAACAAGCAAACAAAAACACCAAAATGTAAGCCTTCCTACGTCAGCATGTGAAAGAATCTTTGCCGTATCCCTAACCTCACTAATAATGTGAGACTCTTGAGATCCATCTTCTGCTGCTAAACTATCCCTGTCTAAAATAGAAATAGGCAATTTTGACAAGAGGAAAAAAAGTAGTGTTAAAAAATGTGCATTTTAAAGTTAAAAAGTCCTCAAAATCTTTCTAGGTTTTGCCAGTGTACTAGGAATGTATGTGTATTCTGGATGTGCTTCTTTGCCTTCACATCCATCAGTATCCCCACCTGTAAAATGAGCACAATAGTAGCTACCTCATAAGTTTCATATGAGGATAAGAACTGTTGCATGCGAAGTGCTCAGCAAATTGTCTAGGCTATGATAAAGGCTTAATAAATGGTAGATTTAATACAACATTTTCATTTTTCTGAAAATATTAAAGAATGTTGGCTGATGCTGTGGGATCCTGCACTTAATGCAAAGCCTTATTACCAAGGTTTTTCAAGCAAAATTGTGATGTGTACATGAAATTTTCCCATTATACCTTAAATATCTTCCTTTTGGACCCATGGTAGACATGCCTAAAATTGTTTGAACGCTTATGGTATACCAGACATTTTATCTTATTTAAACTTCACAAGAATCCCAAGATGGAGGTGCTATTATTAGCTTCAGTTTACAGATGAGGATACCAATGATTAAGGGGATGTAGAAGGACTATCTTGAAGTCACATATTTGACAAGTGAACAGTTAGAGTTTGAACACAGTCTAATAGCAGTGACTAAGCTTTTACCATTAAACCTATATCTTCCACTTCTTATTCTCTCATCATCAGTTATACATTTACTCATATTCTCACTTCTCTGTATGATTACCAAGACTCGAATATTAGACACAGTGAGAGGGATTATAGCAGAGAGATTTGAAGCATACTTGGTCTCAAGCTCTGGCTTTACCATTTACTAGCTTATGATCTTGGGAAATTTTACTGTGACTCAGTTTCTCATACTAAAATGGGAAAAATGAAATAATACAGGTAAAACTTTGAACACAGTGCCTAGAACATGATAGGAACTCGATAAATATCATATATGTATCATTTATAGATTCATGTGAATAAACGATGGGTGTCTGCATTTTTAATCATCTTTATGAGTCAAATAAAAAATTTACCTAGTATAAAAAATGTAAAAAAGGATTAGTAGAAAAATTTTATAGATATAGATGGTGCTTCACTAATGCCCACAAAAGGAATACTAATTACTATTAAAATATTACATCTATATATCATTCATATATATATGTATATATCATGGATAATAGCATAGCAACTACATTTTGGATAACATCACTGTTGAAAGTTTCTTTACAAACATCTCTCATCCTTATAATTTAGGAAGATATTATTTTTTGCCTTTTATAGATGTGAAAGAGAAGGCTCAGACAAGTTAATTTACTTACTTAACATTACACAGCTATTAAGTGTAAAAGCAAGGATTTGGATTCTGAAGCAAATACCCTTTATGCTGCTCCAGTCTTTTTCCTAGCACAAATAGGCGTACACACAGGTTCCCCTCAGTAGGAAACTAACTGGCTCTGCCATTTAGTCAGAGCAGGTATGCTACAACTGAGGAATAAGAGTTGGAGAATTTGCAGATATCTGTAGAACCATTTCAAATGCCATGACAGCAAGAGTCAGAAAGGTTAAGGCTAACTGCAAAAATGTACCTTTACACATCCATACTCCTATTTCCATTCCAAAGGTCAGCTTGTCAGAGCACAGGTCATTTCTGTTCATGGCAGTGACATCAGGTTGTGATATCTGAGTTTACCTGGCAGTGAGTCTGAGGGAGACCTCTAGCTATCACCTAGAAGATGAGTGGCTTCAGCCTAATAAGGAAATTCTCCTTTCCATTTCTGTTTCACCATTCTTATCTAAGGACACCGCCAGCTCAAGCCTTTTGCTGACCCACTGATTATATCTACTTACTCTTGCATTCACTCATGCGTGTAACAGTTGAGCTGTGCATAGAAGTAGGAGCTGTTTTGAAGATACCAAAAGAAAGGATATTAAAATCCAGTTGGGCAAACAAAGACATTTAGATATGACATCTTTACAATAATTAATTTCAAAATATCCCATGGAAATGTTCTCTAGTCATTAAAGAGGCAAGCTAATAACTAGTCAACATCTTTGGCTGTTCCTCATGGACATTCTGCTCAAAACTTTTAGTTTACCAATTTCAAATTTACATATCTCTTTACAACTTTTGTAGCACTTTGATAATTTAGGTCTTTTTGATTTATAGGTTTTCCCTCTAGGGACTATTTGGATTTAAAAAAAGAAAAACAAATATGGACAGAAAAAAAGTTACTTGGACAATTTTATTGCTGCCTATTATTATAAAATCCACTGCTTTATTGTCTATAAAAGTTTACGCAGTACTAACACAGGAATAGAGATAAAAAGTGAAATGATGGAATTTGCCAAATTCTTTATGAAATATCTGAATAGAAACAAGTCTAAAGAAGCTTGTATCCCATAGAACTTTACTTCTCTCTTTAGAATCACTCTACGTAACCACGGAAATTTATCAATGCTAAGTTCCTTTCGATGTAATAAGTATGATTTTAAAGTATACAGTTGTAGTTTTAGATGCCTTCTTAAATTTTCACTTAAAATTATTTCTGCATTTATTTTACATAAAACTTTTAATGACTAACTGAAAATGTGATAATGATTAAATGAAAATATGTTGAATATAAAACTAAGACAACCGATCCTAATAACCACGTTCATATAATCATGCTCTTTACATATTTTATGATCAGTTGCTGAGAATACACATTTTAGGGCTCATTCCAAATGATCTGTATCAAAGGGACCTGAACATTTTGCTTTGACCCCAATCTCCGAAGTTTTAAACAATTTTTTCTTCTTTCATCTGTTTTCCTTTTTCCCATCCTTCTTTTTTTTTAATTTTACCTCCCTCGCTCCCTTCTTTCCTTCTTTTGACATATATTTATTTAAAGTTACTCTCTGTTAGACACTACTATGGGAACTGAATTTATAATAGTAATTCCTACTAGATTAAAAGAGATATCAATGAAAAAAAGCTTTCAAACATTAATGGCATACTTGTTGAGGAATTTAAAGAACAAAGTGGAATGGATCAAACCAAGCAGAAATCAGAGAGAGTGTGTAGGACTAGGGCTAGAGAATGCATTTCACATTTTAATTTGCATTTTGTTGAGAAGGAATTAATCGCTATATTGCCACAGCTAGACAACTCAGACCAATATAACATGAACTAAATTTCACTAATGCCAATAAAAAAAATTAAAGGATCTGCAGGTTGCATAAAATTAATTGTCTATTTGTACTGATGGCCTGCTGAGGACTGGGGAAACTTGAGTTATGTACATCTTAAAGCTACTGGGAGGGAATAGTTTTCTATTTTTACATGAGAAACTGGACTCTCTGAAAGTGTAATTGCCCAAGCCACATAGCTAGAAAGTGGCAAAGCTGAGTTCAAACTCAGATCTGTGTGATAAATAGCTCATGCTCTTTCCACGATGTGTTCACCTCCACTTAACAACTCTGAAACAAACAAGGAACAATTATAATATTGACTTTCTAGATTAATGTGAGGAGAAACATATGAACATGCTTTATTAATTTGTGAGTTGATGGTTGACAAGTTGTACTGTAATATCTTAGATCCAAAAGGGAGGAGGTGTGCCAAAAAAGTTTCTGTGAAGCCTGCCTGAAAAAAAAGTGAAAACCTATGATGTGTATAATTTTTAGCTATCATATATTTGATTTTTTTTACATCATCCTTTGAGGTGCCAAAAAAACCTAAGCTAGTGATTTTCCTCTGTGGCACATTAGCCTATAAAATATAAATGTTTAGAATTATCCATGGAAATTCCAATTCAGTAGGGTCTGTGTCTTTCAACAAACCACAGAACAGATTCTGATAATTTGCCAGGCTTAAAAATCTACAGCCCTTAAAAACTTATCTGAATAAAAATGGGCCCCAACTTTGGCACAAGATAAAATTTTACTGAATGTTCCTAGATTTGTTAATTGTGCCCAGAGCCAATGACATATAAAAGAGTTCATATGCAAAATACCATTGGATGATCAAATTACTATCTTAGAGAAACTATTGCTTGCCTGACAAGTGATTAACCTTTTAGCATGTAGAAGGAATTTTGATGTTAATAATACAAAGATCTGAACAAGTCTATAGTATTTAGTTTTGTATTCTTAGTTACTTTCCCTTGCTCCCAGGATAATGCTATTATTTTATGTATTTAAAATATAAATAGTGTTATAGTGTATTTTTTAAAGCATCAAAAGATGATTATAATGAAAGCACTTTAAGTGAATTTCTTATATTAAGGAATTCTGTGACAATGTATAAACCAACAAAATTTGTATCACTTTTACACCTTAAAGCTGTTCACACCTTCTTAATTCACAGGAACACTTATATAAAGTTGACTTCAGTTGGGTGTGAGGTCTCACCTCCAAGTATATATTTAAATGTCTTTTTTTTTCTTTTTCTCACTTAAAATAATCTTACCTCTGGGAACTAGAGACTTTAAAAATGATATATAACATGGACATTTTAATACATTTTAAATTAAAGTAATTATTAAAGATCATATTTTAAATTTACATGCTATGTATACAAATATACAAACACACATTTATAAGGGGCTTGAAAGAAGAAAAAAATAAGTGTATTGTTGAACATCAAGGTCATTAGAAAATTATTAACAACACACAGCAATAAGAAAAAATAAAAATATATTTGTATTATAGACACTTCGAATTTCTTCTGAATATTAAGCTACGGTCACCCTGTGGTTACAGTTATTGTCTTGCCTATGTGGAATGTATTTTTAAAAGTAATTATAGGTAAAAATATATAAATCTTATTTGGGGTTTTGTGTGAAGATTTTGCATCTTAACTTCTAAGATTTTCTCCTCAGGAATGTCAAATTGATGAGAAAATTCAAGGATAATTTTTGACTAATTTCCATGTATATAGGCAGCCAAGTGGTATAATTCATAATTTTATTTCTCTGAGATGCTGAGAAAATATGTCAAAACTCAATTCTCTCTAACATTTTCTGAACCAAAGTATATAAAACAAGCCACTAAAAAATTATTTTTAAAAGAAATATATAAAAGTGAAACAAAAATTATGGATAAATTATGATAAATGTGAAGTGAAATTTAGGCACTGAAGTATTTTAACCTCATAATTTTTGGCTTATGTTTTCTAGTATTTTGTCTCATATGCTTATCAGCAAAGGATCATTTTATACTTGTAAGCTAACAACTTCCTTTAGTCACTCACCTTCAAATAAATTCAAATAAAAAATTAAGTTTGAAGAAATAGAGGAAAATATTTTCCTTGGGGATTTTTAAAAATGATTTACAATGCACTACTTATTTAAATTTAGGCTATGAATAGCAAATGTACATACAAGAGGCATAAGTCCATGTCACTCACGGAGAAGCGTCATTAACCTCTAATAATAGAAACTTAGTATCCTTGAATACTTGTATTAATCAATTCCCTGCAATAGAAAACTAGCTTTGAGCATCGTCTTCAAATACTGTATTTGCTTTGACTCCTCTGCTACTCACACAAATGGCGTCACTTCAGTGCTCAATGAACCAACCACTAAATTGGTCCTCTACAATGGGTCTGAGATCAATAACTAATTTTGAAAACTGATTAGTTTGCACCAGAGTAGTAGACAGTTCCGAATTTTGCCAGAGGACATAATCTGCCAGTAAATAGAGGTATCAGTGCACTAGTAATAGGTTGGTAATACGGCCCAAATCTACCATAAACTCTTTTCTACAAAGGGCAATTTGAGCCTTTATAAGCAACTTCACTTGTAAATTAAACTCTTTTTTTGTTGTTGTTGAAATAAAGCTTAGTTTTATCATGCTACATAGCTGGTTAATAAGAATTGTTTGTAAATGAATTCCAATAAAGCAAGCAAGCTCAGCCTTGGGTGACTATTAAAGAGTCATAGACATTTTTATACATCTTGGCTGGTTGTGAATTCCAGATGTTTCTAACATGAAAAATGTTATGTTCTAACAGTTAATGTTGTATTGCTAGCCATTCAGAAGATGTATCTTCCTATTAGATGTGGATGTTGCTATGGAGATAACAGTAAAATCTGACATGGTAGAAAAGGTAGGGAGAGAATTGTATTAAAGAAAGGGAGGATATCAATTATGCCAATAATTGAAAAGTTAGCAAAAGGTAAGTGTCTTATCCACAGCTACTTCTGGTAAACAAAACACATGATGCAGAAAAAGGATGTTGTTTTTGTCTCTTGCATTGGCTTTACATTTAAATTTCACTGGGTGACCACGTGGACAAAACCTGACCACCCTATTATAATGTGAACTAGTGCTGAACTGAGCACATAGCTTTAAAAAATCATTCCAAATGCATAAACTACACTTTGGCAATTGCCTCATGTTAGGGTCGGGATAAAATACAACTTTAGAAAGTTGTAGTAAAATATGCCCTTCTTAAAACTCTGGGATAGTTGGAATTTTACTGGCAATGTGAGTTGACAAACTAGTCATATGAAACTAGCACAACAGCACTACAGACTGAATTACTATAGAAAAGGTGCATAATTAAAATTGGGATTTTAAATGTGTGCACTCAATACAATTTGATGCCTAAGTTTGGGCTGAGAGAGGAAAAACAGACATATAAAAATTATGAACTGTATTCTGAACAGACACTATTTTGTTTTTATTATTATTTCTTTTTTTTCCCTTCTAGAAATTTGAATATGTGTTTAAATGGGGGTGGGGAAGAGGTAAATACTTAGAAAACAGACTACAGTTCAGAACTTCAGGCCACTTCCATTTATTTATTCAGCAGAGCAGAAGGCTGAGAAGACAAACAAGTGAGGTGACTCTCTCAAGACCTTAGGATGCAATGGTGGCAGCGCTGAGACAAGGCAGCTCTTAGTCTGGAATATTTATTTTACTGTAGAAATGTAAGAAGTAATATTTATTCCTTTGTTTATTCATATTATAAAGAGCCACATTGCACCCATAATTCCACATTTGAAGAAACGGACTCAGGAAGAAAATCAGAAAGGAAAGGAGGAGGAGAAATGCAAAAGGGAAAGAACTACCTCATTTATGTTTCAGTGCCCCTCAGAGAACTTTCACGTAGATAATGCCCCACTTCCATCTAATCTGTGGCCATGAACACAACATCCTCAGGCTCATTTCAAGTTCATCCAGAGTTAAATTTTACTACTTTTGAAACCAAAATAGTTAGATTCTAGCAACAGCAGTAGATACCTACATACATTAACTACTGTTGATTCTTTGTGAATTAGTTGGAAAAACTTACAAATAATGTTGATCTAAATATTACAGAAATATTTCTAGTCCTGAAGAAACACAAAATAGGGATTCTAGTGTTTAATTACCTTTAAAATTAGAAATATAATGTTGATAAAAATGTAGCAAAGCAGAAAGTGAGAGTCACAGAGAAGCAATATGTAACAGTTAAATTGACTTTTTTGTTATTTTATTTTATTTTATTTTTTCATTTCAGACTATTAAAGGGATACAAATGTTTAGGTTACACAAATTGCTTTTGTACCATTTGAGTCAAAGTTTTAAGTGTGCCCATCCCCAAGACAGTGTGACCATCGTACCGGTTAGGTGTGAATTTACCCATCCCCTTTTAATTCCTTCTACCTGCTTGATTTCCAATTAATATTATTTCCATATATGCACATAAATGTTCATCAATTAGCTCCAATTTAATGATGAGTACATGTGGTGCTTCTTTTTCCATTCTTGTGATACTTCACTTAGAAGAATGGTCTCCAGTTCCATCCAGGTTAATACAAGAGGTATTAGTTCACCATATTTTTTTTATGGCTGAATAGTACTCCATGGTACACATGTATCACATTTTATTAATCCATTCATGTATTGATGGACACTTGCATTGTTTCCACATCTTTACAATTGTGAATAGTGCTGCTATAAACATTCTAGTGCAGGTGTCTTTTTTATAGAATGTTCTTTTTTCCTTTGTGTAAATGCCCAATAGTGGGATTGCTGGATCAAATGGCAATTCTACTTTTAGTTCTTTGATGTCTCCATATCCTTTTCATAGAGTTTGCACTAATTTGCAGTCCTACCAGCAGTGTATGAGTGCTCCTATCTCTCTGCATCCATGCCAACATTTGTCATTTTGGGACTTTTTGATAAAAGCCATTCTCATTGGAGTTAAATGATATATCAATTTGGTTTTGATTCTCATTGCCTTGATGATTAGAGATGTTGAGTATTTTTTCATATGTTTCTTGGCAATATGTCTCTCTTCTTTTGAAAAGTTTCTGTTCATGTCTTTTGTCCACTTTTTAATGGGGTTGTTTGACTTTATCTTGCTAATTTGCTTGAGTTCCTTATAGACTCTAGTTATCAGCCCTTTATTGGATGTGTAGCATGTTAATATTTTCTCCCATTCTGTAGGTTGTCTATTTGCTCTAATGATAGTGCCCTTGGCTGTGCAGAAGCTTTTTAATTTGATCAGGTCCCATTTATTTATTTTTGTTGTTGCTGTGATTGCCTTTGGAGTCTTCTTCATAAATTCTTTGTCTAGGCTGACGTCTATAAAAGTTTTTCCAACATTTTCTTCTAGAATTTTTATGGTTTCATGCCTTAGGTTTAAGTCTGTTATTCATTGTAAGTTGATTTTTGTGAGTGATGAGAAGTGTAGATCCTATTTCAGTTTTCTACATGTTTTCCCAGCACGATTTATTGAATAGGGATTTCTTTCCCCAGTGTATGTTTTTGTCTGCTTTGTCAAAAATCA
>CAUYSK010085137.1:0-13115 GCA_963575035.1 Avahi laniger | reverse complement strand
ATAACAGGCTTAAGTTTAATCCAGGAAAGTATAAGAGGTGCTGGATCATTGTCGTCTCTTATGATTGAGTAATATTCCATTGGCGAGGATGTGGAGAGACAGGAACACTCTTACACTGCTGGTGGGACTGCAAATTAGTGCAGCCTCTGTGGAAAAGAATTTGGAGGTACCTCAGAGAGCTAAAAATAGAAATATCATTCGATCCGGCAATACTACTATCAGGCATCTACCCAAAAGAGCAAAAAACATTCTGTGCTAAATACATCTGCACCTGAATGTTTATGGCAGTACAATTCACTATTGCAAGGATGTGGAAACAATCCAAGTGCCCATCAATTCATGAGTGGATTATTAAAATTTGGTATATGTTATTTTTATCCAGCATGTTTCCAGCATAGTTAAGATGGCTGCTCTCTATGTTTCTTTAGGAATCATATTAACCAATGGAATGAGAATGAGAATTCAATAAAAAAGATTCTGCTACTATAAGATAACCCTATCTATTTCAGATGGGAATTGGCATGAAAATAATTTTTAATGCAACGTACATTGCCAAAACTTGTGGCCAATAGAAACATTTTTTAAAACACGATGTTTTGATATTCAATGCATTCTCTTGCCATTTGGCTCACCTAGTTTATTAGTGTTAACTCACTTTGATCATTTTTTAAAGTATCATCCCAAAGAAAATAAAATCAATTTTTTTTTCAAAGTTTCATGTTTGAAGGAAAATCTGCAAAGAAAACATTTCAATGAGCAAACAAAATGTCTTAGGTCAGGTTTCTCAGAAACCACGTTCTGAGTTGCAGATTTGCTTGCAAGAAGTTTATAGGGGACTGGTCAAGAGCTTAAATCTGTAAAGGAATAGAGGAAGTAGAATTGGGCAGAGCTGAAGAATGACCCATTCAGAATCTAAGCCTTAGCTGATCCTATGAGGAGCACAGGAGCTAAGATGTGTTCCAAAATGAAGCAATGGCTGGGCATTCATATCCCCGGTTGAAACCATCACTGCATGTGGACTTTCCCCAGAGAAGGAAGATAACCTTAGGTGAGGCTGCTCCCTGGCTGTAAGGGTGATTCTTCTGAAATAATACTATCTGTTACTACATTGCAGAGGAGTGAGTGTCTCCTGTTGGTGTTCCACAGAAATACCAAATTTCACTATATTGCACCACTTAGATCTATTTGCTACACATTATAAATTTGTCTCCTCTGGGATTCTGGTTGATTTATTTTTGTGGATACATCTACAAGAGGAAAATTAGTGGGATAATATGTAGACTCCACTGCTATAGTTAGTCTCATGACTGCAACTGATACTCGTCATGCCTCTTCTCTACTATTCATTCTAGACTCCTCTCACCATCCACCAGCTCTGTTATGATGCAGAACTTCATCCCTCAGGGGTCCAAATCAATAATATTCTCAGACTATAACTGTTGCATTTATCCATTTGCTCTCAAAATTGAGCAAGGAAATAGAAGAACACTCCCCAAGAGTGACCTCATTGCCAAACTATCCACTCTATGTATCAGCTGCTCTACCACTTCCTGATCATCAGGGCCTATTACCTGTCCTGGATGGTGACTCATTTTCTTTCTCTGTTGCTGAGGAGTCTACAGCAACTAAAATAATAGCTCCAGTTGAAAACTTTCTGAGACTCTTGCTGTGTCCTCTGGTGACAGAATTCTCCCTAACCCTATGGAAACTAATAACTCTAAATCCACAGAGACCAGAATTGCAGGAAGAGGAAGCAGAAAATAGATCGTTGGGAGTGATGGGAAACAGGGAGTCATAGGTAGGACCTTGGCCCCTGGGATCCTGGTGTTACATCTGCAAATATGGTACATTGCTTGGCAAAGGGAATTAAGGTTGTGGATGAAATGTAATTGAGGTTGATAATCAGCTGACATTATCCTTAATTAGCCAAGTGGGCTCAAAGTAATCATCTGGGCCTTTAAAAGTAGAATAGGAAGGTAGAATGGTAGGTCAGAGAGATGTGATATGGAAGAAAAAGCAGGAGATTGTGAAAGCCTGGGAGAACTTGTGCCATTGCTCATTTTAAAGATGGAAGAAAGAAGCCACAGGCCAAGGAATGTGGGAAGCCTATAGAACCTGAGATCAACCATAAACTAATAGTCACTAATGAAGCAGGAACTTAATTCCTATAACCATGAGAAACTAAATTCTGCTAACTCCCTAAATGAACAATGAAATATTAATAGCATCTCCCCTAGAGCCTCTAAAAGAAGAACACGATCTGTCCACACCTTGATTTTGGCTTGATGAGATCCATACTGGGCTTCTGGTCCACAGAAATGTGAAATAAAAAATTTGTGCTGTTTTAAGCTGCTAAGTTTGTAGAAATTTGTCATGACAATAGATAACTAATGCACAGGGCTGCTTCAACTTCCAACTCTAAGTTTTCACACTAATGTATTTGATATTCTGGGGAAGCAGACCATGTAATGACTGATTGAATGGTACCCATGATGGTGGTAGATGCTGGTAATGCATATACTTCATGACTGCTCCTGAAGCTACTCTGTTCATGCTCTCATTGCATCAGTACTGGGGAACAAAAGACTGAGATCAAATGGCCAAACCATTATGAGTGCTTGATTTTTAGTGCCAACACCATTGTAGATACTCTCAGGAGTATCCACAAGTAGATGCCCATGTGCACTATCTAAAAATTCTATTAATTGAGAATATTTCCCCTCACCCAATGCCTTTCAGGCCACCTATAAGGGAAGCTATAGAGCAGCTACCATGCTAAGCTACTAGTATGCTGGTACCACCTTCTGAAGTCCATGCCAGGTTGAAACAGTATGACCATATTGATAAACACTCCTATTCAACTTTATATTCTGTTCTCCTTCTTCCAGCACCTTCCAAATCCAGTTTCATACATATTCTCCCATCTCCTATCTGTTCGTGTTCGTAGATTCTGTACCTTTCTGGGGTATAGTCCTAGTCCCTCTCCTTCCTTAGCAGGCCAGCACTTCTCTAGCTGGGCTATGTTGTGACTTGACATTAGTTACTGGTTGGTGACTAGGAAAAGATGTGGGGGTATAACCTCAAGGGAGAGCACGTGGTATTTCACAAGAAAGATGTCTTTGCTTCACCTTCAAATGGTGAGGGAATACTGGCCATTGACCAGAAGGAGTGTGCCACTTCTGCAGGCTAGTAGAGTTTAGGGTGCTCTAAGATTTCCAGCATCTAGAATTTCAGCCTGGATTTCACTAGTCATAATTCTTAGGATCCCCATACTGCCCAGTTAAGGCCCTCACCCTTTTCATTGACTGTCCTTTGTCTCTGAAATCCTTGAAATTAAGTCCTGGGACTGATCTTGAGTTTTTCTGCTTTGTGGCTAAAGAAGTGAGTCTCTTTGTATGTTGCCAAGGAAACCCTGTATATTTCACACTTTGCATTGATTTTTGTTAATAATCTTCTGCCTTTATCTTTTTCCAGTGTCATTCATTGTCCTTACATTTGTTATTGCATTTAACAACATCATCCAATCCTACCATTTTCATAATTCCTACTTTCTGAGAACCTCTCAAATGCCTGGGATACTGTAGCAGTCAATGGCAGTGCATGCCCTTTTCACAGTATCTCATCCTATTCCATTAAAAGTGAAAGTTTTTAATTAACAATTATACTTTTGTGGCACACCAGGGGCTACCATTATCCATAGGGTCCTCATTGCCATTGTCCATGGAATGATCTTCCTCCAAAATTCAATTTTTAAGCTTACTTTCTTGGACTGCTCTTAATTCCAGCTCTCTTAGGATGGATTCCTTGGGGAAACAGACTCTGAGATGGAGATCAGTCAGTAGGAAGTTTATTGGGAAGTACTTTAGGGCACAACATTCTGAGAGTGTCAAAGAAACAGGATCAGGCAGAGGGAGTTGAACTGATGTGCAGTGAACAAAGTCAATCCCATGGGAAACTCTGAAGCTGGGATGGCCTTTGGTTTTCCTGAATTGTAGAAAAAGCCCTGATCCTTTTTATTCCCAAGTCACCCAGTCTTTGGATGTAAACTTCTCTTAGGAGGGCACATAACCTTGAGCAAGACATTTAGTTCTCTTTAGGTTGAGGCCAAGTCCCAAGCAAAGGCTCAGCTGTGACCCATGAGCAGGCAACACTCCCGGCAGTTGAGGACTGTGAGCTGCGAGTGAAGGGGAAAATTTAAGTAAGATGATCTGTAGGGTTTTTTTTAACACCTCCCAAATTTTAATATAAAACAAATTTCATAAGTTTCATAGTTTTCAAGTTGACTGGTTTATAGGTTTATAAAATTATCGTTTTGATTTTGTAAATATCTTTGATGAAAATTGGCTGACTTCTGTATCTTTTTTGGATATGATAGCGTAATATTAAAATTTACACCTTCCATGAAGGCCTTAAGGATGTAAAATGTTTAGATGGTTTTAAATACTATTCATAAAATTAAAACAATAGGATTCAGCTGAACCAAACTTGAAGTAATTGATGTATGTAGACCAAAAGTATATTTCACACAGTTGGAAAAAATTTCTATTATTGCATGGAGTTTCCTTCTTTTTTTTTTTATTTTTAAGAATAACTTCTTTAATGAGAACACTTAAAATCATGGTGGTTTTCTTGTTTTTGTTGTGGTGGTTAAGTACAGCCATTAACAGGCCAAGAATATCAGTGTAATTATGCAGTTCTTCTGACGTCCAAGTCTACTCATTTTCCTTTAAATGAAGGGTTTTAGCCTAAATAGACTATAACTTATTTGGTGTTGTAAACTTTCCATCACTATACTCTTGCATTCAAGGTTAGCATCATTGGAGAAAATTGTTTGAGAGGTAGCACTTTTAGCACCATAGCTCCTGGCATTTTACAATCTCAAATGTAATAAGCTTGGGAACTGAAATTTATGAGTGCGTACTTGCGGTGTGAGGAAAGTGTGGACAAAAGGTGAGAGTCAACAAATATAAGGTTAGAGGTGGCCAATTAGCCTGAGGAACAAGCATCTCCTGTCCCTTTCTCTTTTCTTTTTTTCCCCTAACAGCTGCAACATCCTTTTCAATCACGTATCAGCCACAGTAACATTCTCTACTGATAAAAATGTGGCAATATGCAGGACTGATAACAATTTTTTTTAGTAACAGAATTAGATCAGATCTAGTTGAGGTAAGCAGAGAGGTTGCTTTGTTTTTATTTTTTACTTTTAAACCCACATGCCTATCAAGATGTTTTTACCATGGTTATTTTTAAGGACATAAGTTTATGCTTCTAAGAAAGAAATGTATCTTCTTCATACACGCATTAAGAAATGCTTGATCTGTAAATTCAAATAAATACAATTAAATGTAGCATGTGAAACGACTGAGCAGGCTTATAGAACTAGAGAATTTTTATCTCATCAGCCAAGAATATGCATGCTAATAAAGCATCAGATCTACTGAATCATAAGTAATAGAAGATCAATAAGTAGGTGTTGATTCCTGGAATGTTTTCATAGCACAGAACTGATTTAATACTTCATACCTCAAGGAATGAGATATTCCACAGAAGGAAATTTCCTGTAAACTGATGTTTACTTTTCTGTGTGTTTATCTTAACCTTGCCTAATGATATTTCCCAAATATACCTGATTATATAAGTAAGTGATTAAATAAAATTTAATGTGTTTTACTGAAATTCTTTATTGTTCTTTAAAGCAATGAGCGTATTACCTCATATTGAATTTTTTTTTTTGGAGAAAATTTGTCTCCTTTGTGCAGTAAAGATTTTTTTTCAATCTTTGCCTCCTTTCACCTTGACTGCCCTCCACCATGAGAATAGCTTGCCCGAGCTTATATAACCAGCAAATAGCAAGAGTTCAGGAGTTGGCATTAGATTCCAAAACTCACGCTTTAAAAAATTCTCCATCCCAGATGCCAAGGAAAATTAAGCTTTCTATATATGATCCCAGGGTGTTATATACACTATTACAACTAGAGTTGTGAACAGATAAAACAACCATATTTTCCTTTACTATAGATCTAGATGCACTATAAACAAATAAAACAAACTTGTCTAAATCATTATGATTATAATCAGCAACTTTTTTTGGATTCTATGAGTCTAACCTTTCATTTCATCCTCCATAGTGCTGCTAGAGTGAATAAATGACTTACAACTATAGGCCATTTAGTAGCTTCCTATTGCTCCTAAAAGACATTCCAAGGTATTCAATGTGTTTATAGAGTTTTGCACGATTGGTTTCAGACTTCCTCTGTAGTTTCAACAAAACCAAGATGCTCCTTCTTGTCTCAGGTATTTCCTACATGCTATTCTTTCTGCCTGAAGAGTTTCCAACCTCCTCTCCCTAACTTTCAGCCTCCTGCTTCCTGCCTCACCAAACTAACACCACTTTTCATAATGCCTTAGCCCAGGGATCCCCAACCTATGGTGAGTTGTATAATTATTTCATTATATATTGCAATGCAATGATAATAGAAATAAAGTACACAATAAATGTAATGTGCTTGAATCATCCCAAAACCATCACCTCCTTCCCTGATTCGTGGAAAAATTGTCTTCCATGAAAACAGTCCCTGGTGCTAAAAACACTGGGGACCGCTACCTTAGTCAATTCTTTAGAGTTTTTTCTTTGATTGCTCATTTTCAGCTATCTTAAGTAACCTTTCATATGCTTGTTTAACTCCCTCTATGTCTTTTTGGCAGTAGATACCACATTATTCAATATTTATGAAATTAATTTTAACATCTCTTTCTCCACTAAACTTTAAGTTACATAAAATGAACAAGTCTGTTTTATTTTCATTCTTGTTCCAGTGTCTAGTAAAATACTTCGCAGATTGTACTTAATCCACAATATTAACCTAATGATGAAGCAAAACAATTCAGTAAGGACTATAGTAGTATTTCTTTAAATGTAGTCCAAGGACCTGCATTGTGGTTAAGTCTTCTGAGGTCTGGAGTCATAACACTAGAGTTTTAAACCCATCTCAGTCACTCACTATCTGTATTTGGATATAATATGGAGCAAGCTGCTCTGCTTCAGTTTCTTCATGCTAAAATTGAAATAATAGTAGTTCTTATCGTGTAGGGTTGTTGTGAGCATCAAATTAGTTTATATATGTAAAGGTATTAGGACAATGTCTAGCACAGGTAAGTGTACAGAAATATTAGAAATATTGATATTAAATTCCAATTATGTATTTGGATAATCTGCTATATAATATCATACTTTTGATAATATTTTATAATATTTATTTCTTAATTTTAATTATATTACACTGAACGTATCCATTTATGGCAATTATAAAAAGTTGAATCTCTACTAATTAAAAATTAAATTTTTATATAATTTCTGTTAATACATCTCTCCAAAGTAAAAGTTGTCAAGGAAGTATTTTAGTAATATAAAGTTTTACTCATTGCCTCCTCAAAGCCTAGCATAGTGACAAGCTGGTCCTTCTGGTATGAAGCCATGAGTCTGCAGCTGATGCCAGTTTTTCTAACCACAAAATGACAGTTTATTAAGGCATAGTGGATCTCACAAAGGTATTTAAGGGAGACATATAAAAGTCCAAATAGTTGGTCAAACTAAGAAAGGCTTGTGTTGGGCATGACAGCCCAAAATTCAAAAATTAAGAAACCGCCACAGATGAGAATGAACAAAATTTCAGACCAGAATGGGATAAAGTGTGAATGCTGAAGAAAAGCTGTGGTTGTTACCTGTTGTTTTCTGCTGTATATAGGCTGGATTCATAGAATCATTTAAACTCCAGATAGAGGGGGAAAGTAGAACCTTCATTATCAATATAATCAAACATTTTATAAGCAAATAATAGCCCATTGATAATATATCTATATGATTACAAAAAAATTAAATGATGGATATTGCAATAAAAAATAAAACAGGAAACTATTCTTCCTCAAAATGTATGTTCAAGGAGTTGAAGTAAAGATTTATAGAATAACTTGGTGCAACCAGAGTTCTGTCTGACCTAAAATTTTTTAAAAGCTTGCTCATCTGGTTTATGCAAAGCAATTTTAGGAAACTAAAGAAAATGGATAGTTTATAATTTCTCTTCCTAACAGTACTTCAAGAGATTGTTTCAATATGCCATTTTGTTAGGACAGAAACGTCTGATTGGAGAAAGACTAAGTACATATTATGAAAAAAACTGTACATTTTTTGCTTGCAGGTTGTCAGGGCTGCAATCAGAGCCTTGGTAAAAATCAATATACACAATATTGGGCACACATTGTATTCACCCTAGGATACGAGACATCAGAGAGATAAGTGCTGTGAGGAGGAAGGTTAAAATACTAAAGATACAGTGCAGAACAAGAAACAAACTAAAGAATTTAGCCAAGAATTCACAGAAATGAAGTACATAGTTCCATCATTCAAATAATTCACTTAAATAGCCTCTCTTTTATCTGGTTCTGTCTTTTTAGGTGAATTTGTTCTCGCTTTAACGATACCTGCACCAGCACTTGATATAAGTTTAATAACAATTGCTTATGGTATATAAAATGTGATTAGTAAATTATAAATAATACTTATATTCACTACATTTAAGTCATGTATGATTTCATTGTGTATGTGTGTATGGGTCTATTATTAACTACCACTCTCTACTAACTAGAGTGCTAGCAAAGATCTTAAAAGGAAAATATTATTTCTCTTTGGCCCCACAGAGAAGCTCCTTTTCTTCTAGGGTGTGTGGATGTGTGTGTGTATATATATTTTGTGTGTTTAGAGATAAGAGTCTCACCTTGTCGCCCAGGCTAAAGTGTATTGGCTCAATCATAGCTCACTGCAGCCCTTAACTCCTGGGCTCATGCGATCCTTCCACCTCAGCTTCCTGAGTAGCTGGAACTACAGGTGCCATTATACCTGGCTAATTTTTTTTGTAGAGACAGAGTCTTGCTGTGTTCTCCAGATGGGTCTCAAACTCCTGGCCTCAAGGGACCCTCCCTCTTTGGCCTCCCAAAGTGCTGGAATTAGGCGTGAGCCACCGCACCCTGCCTAGAGTGTGTTTTTGGAAAGCAGATATGCTCACCACTATCCCATCAATGCAAGAGTGCATTTCTGATTCATATTATTTCTGTTTATAACCCTTGATTTCTTCATCAAAATAAAGCTTTATCTCTGTTTGTGGGAGCCCCCCACTATGGTTATAATGGCTTCATGGTGCTTTGGGTGGTGCTTTTAGCAAACTGCGAAGGTGTAGCTAATTGTTACTATTTAAACCTCTTCAATTCAGAAACTTAAGAATGTAGAATGTTTGAAGATGAGATTATTCTAGAGTAGATCTCACTAGTTCAGACAGGGGAAACAAAAGAAAATGTATCTCTAAGAGAGATTAAAGTTTCTGTGATTCAGTTCAACAAGTGTTTATGAAATGCCTGCAACAAATTCTTGCCTTTCACCCTTGCTATTGAGGTTTCTGAGCTGTATCCTGGTAAAAATTGGTCTTTTAACTGTTTAAACCCTTAATATGTGGGTTATAAAGACATTATTTTAGCATACACATCATAAAATGTGTGGATGAGAAGCCACATATCTTATTTATGCACAATTCATATCAATGACAGCTCTACCTAGAAACTGTTATGAGTCAAATTTATGGCAAATATTAATGGCAAAGTTATAGGGTATTGAGAAATTTTAGAAACATAAATTATAAGTTGTAGGGGTAGCCTTGCATGCAGTTTCTCTGACCTTAGGAGACCTCAGATGCTTCATATTGCTGGAAATAAATTATGTACTTTGTATGTAAGTGGTCAGGCAAAAAGGCAAAAGAGGATATCCATTCTTATTCCAGCAGAAAAATAGTAAAAGCCTCTTTAATTCTGATATTTTGAAGATTTATTTAGATTAAAAAGTTAGAATCTTTCATCACTGAAAAATATACTAAAAAGAACCCTGCACCATATATTCTAACAGATGACTGGTTCGTGTGCATACTTGTCATTTAAGAATGAGAATAAAAGAGCATTAAATATCTCAGGCTAAACAAGCAATTTTAAATGTAAGAATAGAAGGAAAATCTTAGACAATGATAGTAAATGAAATTTAATTTAGACAACTAAAGCATATTACTGAAATAGATTGATAATCAAACAGGTAAACTCTTCCATAAAAAAGCACATGAAAGAAAGCCTGTCATATTTTGGAGGATAAATATTTAAGTTGGTCATGACCTCTCTTCGCTTCAAATTTCTTTCCTCTGAAATGGTGAGATTGGACTAGCTGGCCTCTAAGATTTAGATTTAAAATTCTAGAGATGTTACGATTCTCAGTAAAAGGGACTTTACTAAGGGGGACATTGAATAAATTATTCTAAGGGAAATACAGAGGCAGATCAAAGAGAATGCATCAAAAGTTCAGGTAAAAGGATCTTAAACAGAACATCAAAACCATGATCTTAATCACTAGCTTGAGGGAAATCCATTGTAAACAATTTAGGTCCCAGGTGAACTCTTTACCTAATCTTGAACTCATTGTGAAAATGCCATTTGCCCATTTATGATTGCATTTATTTGTTTAGTTATTCTTCACTGAAAGTTTACTTGAGGATTTTCTTTCTATTTGTCATCTGAATAATGCTTATTGTTGTGGCCTGCAAGTGATTTCCAAAATAAATAGACACATATTAAAATGCAACAACTTTTCAAGATAGGTGACATCAGTCAGTTTGTGCAGGAGTGATGAGTTGATAGGAGCTCACGGTAATAAATCCTGAAAATCTACTTCCACTACATTTCTTTGATATAGGAACATATATTTTACTAAACCCTACTTCAAGCAATAAATCTCATATAACACTTGTAAGACAGTTGTAAAAGTATCATTGGTGTAAATAAATGTTTCTTATTTATTTAATCTTGAATAAAAGGAAAAGACCATAGGTTAATGAATAAGAGTATTTACTTTGCAATTAATTGATCTGAGCTCCTGTCTTGGTGATGCCATTTATGAACTATAAGACTTCAACTGAAATGTTTAACTTCACTAAGAAGTCCAATCTATGAAATGGAGAGAATATATTTCAAAATATTTTGACAATTAATGGAGAAAATTGAGCAAAGTGCTAAGCATACTGCCTAGAACTTAAAAGGTAATCAATGTTGGCTAATATAAATTAATACTAAATATTAATTTGAGGGAACATTTTTATATGCAGATGGTTAATCATTACTGCTGGAAACTTCTGTACTCTGTTTCTTTACTTGCAGTAAATGTTCTCATTCAACATTCATGTATTTCAATTCCTTAAAATTAAGCATTCATTCTCAAAAAGAACTTGATAAAAAAAACTATTATGGGAATGCTACTGGTTTGTGTACATTGATTTTTCAGCCTGAGAGTTTTCTGAATTTATTTATCAATTCCAGGAGTCTCTTGGCAGAATTTTGGGGTTTTCCAGATATAAGATCATATCATCAGCAAAGAATGGTAATTTGACCTCCTCTTTTCCCATTTGGATATTATTAATTTCCTTCTCTTGCCTAACTGTTCTGGCTAGGACTTCCAGCACTGTGTCGAATAGAAGTGGTGACAGTGGACATCCTTGTTTTGTTCAAGTTCTGAGTGGGAATGCTTTCAGCTTCTCCCCGTTTAGTATGATATTGCCTGTAGATTTGTCATGCATGGCTTTTATAATTTTGAGATATATTCCATCCATTAAAAAGTGGGCAAAAGACATGAACAGGAGCTTTTCCAAAGAAGATAGAATAATGGCCAAATAAACATATGAAAAAATGCTCAATATCTCTAATCATCAGGGAAATGCAAATCAAAACCACAATGTGATATCACCTAACTCCAGTGAGAATGGCTTTTATCAAAAACTCCCAAAACAACAGATGCTGGCATGGATGTGGAGAGAAAGAAACTCTTATACACTGTTGGTGAGACTGCAAACTAGCACAACCTCTGTGGAAAATAATATGAAGATCCTTCAAAGAACTAAAAGTAGAACTACCATTTGATCCAGCAATCCCACTGCTGAGTATTTACCCAAAGTAATAAAAGTCATTTTATCAAAAAGAAACTTGCACTAGAATGTTTCTTGTGCACAATTCACAATTTCAAAGGTGTAGAATCAACTCAAATGCCCATCAATTCATGAGTGGATTAATAAAATGTGGTACTCCATGTACACCATGGAGTACTACTCAGCCATAAAAAATGAATTAATACCTTTTGCAATAATCTGGATGGATCTGGAGACCATCCTCCTAAGTGAAGTATCACAAGAATGGATAAACAAACACCACATGTACTCAATATAAAATTGGAAATAACTGATCAGCACTCATGAGCACAGATGGAAGTAAAACTCAATATAAATCATGCAGATGAGAGGGGGAGGAGGGGATGATTGAAATGACAGCTAACGGTTATAATGTATGCTATCGAGTGATGGGCACACTTTTAACTTTAACTCTAGCAGTAGAAAAGCAATCCATGTAACCAAAACATTTGTGTCACTATAATATTCTGAAATTTTTTTAAAAAGTAAAAAAAAAAAAACAAAAAAATTAAATTAAAAATTATGCATAACATAGAAAAATTTTAAATCTTTATTGATTCTTTTGAAAGTAATAACAATCTATTATATATTAACTTAAATGACATATTTTATGAAAAATAACTGTATCTTCCAAATCAAAAAATAAGTTAATAAAGTGGAATTAGTTTAAAAATAAGAACTATTATGATTCCATTTTGAGCTTTATTGTAATATAATACACAAACTATAATATTCACCCTTTGAAATTGAACAATTTTCTTTTTTTTACTATATTCATGGTGGAACCATCACTACTATCTCATTTTAGAAGATTTTCATCAACCCCAAAAAAAACTACATATCTGTTACCTATTCCCCTCTTTCCCTAGCCCTAGGCAACCACTAATCTGCTTCTGTGAATTTGCCTATTCTGGACATTTTATTTAAGTGGAAACATAAAATGTATGGCCTTCTGTGTCTTCTTTCATATAATGTAATGTTTCCAAAGTTCATCCATGTTGGAGCATGTATCAGTATTTTAATTTTTTAAGGTCACATAATATTTCATTGTATAGATACATGACACTTTGTTTAATT